>OY992876.1:224019087-224322341 GCA_963921405.1 Cepaea hortensis | reverse complement strand
AGTATATCATGGGGTGACTGCCCTCTTCTTCTTCTACCTCCTCCAGCTTCTGATGTGCTTCCCTGGGAAGTCTATCATGGGGTTACTGTCTCTTCTTCTACCTCCTCCGGGTGTCTGTGTGGTCAAGTGGTTATGCCACTTAACTTGTGATTGAAGGTCATGGGTTCTATTCCAGGCTACGTCATTTGGTTCACGAATGCAGTTTTCTTAGAAACTCCTGGGGGTCATCGCTGGAGTTACGGAGTTCATGCTTTATGAGATGCTTTCGTCAGGCCACCTTGCGGAAAGAGACCAGGCCAGATGGGATCAAACCTGATGCAATGAAGTAAATCCTCTTGGTTTTTAAATTCTTCTACCCCGTCAAACATGTTGCATGTTCATCTTCATCTCATCTTGTTCCACTTATTCCTTGCAGTGTCATCTCATCTTGTTCCTCTTGTACCTTGCAGTGTCATCTCATCTTGTTCTACTTGCACCTTGTGGTGTCATCTCATCTTGTTCCTCTTGTACCTTGTGGTGTCATCTCATCTTGTTCCACTTGTACCTTGCAGTGTCACCTCATCTTGTTCTACTTGCACCTTGTGGTGTCATCTCATCTTGTTCTACTTGCACCTTGTGGTGTCATCTCATCTTGTTCCTCTTGTACCTTGTGGTGTCATCTCATCTTGTTCCTCTTGTACCTTGTGGTGTCAACTCATCTTGTTCCACTTGTACCTTGTGGTGTCATCTCATCTTGTTCCTCTTGTACCTTGTGGTGTCATCTCATCTTGTTCCACTTGTACCTTGCAGTGTCACCTCATCTTGTTCTACTTGCACCTTGTGGTGTCATCTCATCTTGTTCTACTTGCACCTTGTGGTGTCATCTCATCTTGTTCCTCTTGTACCTTGTGGTGTCATCTCATCTTGTTCCACTTGTACCTTGCAGTGTCACCTCATCTTGTTCTACTTGCACCTTGTGGTGTCATCTCATCTTGTTCTACTTGCACCTTGTGGTGTCATCTCATCTTGTTCCTCTTGTACCTTGTGGTGTCATCTCATCTTGTTCTACTTGCACCTTGTGGTGTCATCTCATCTTGTTCCTCTTGCACCTTGTGGTGTCATCTCATCTTGTTCCTCTTGCACCTTGTGGTGTCATCTCATCTTGTTCCACTTGTACCTTGCAGTGTCACCTCATCTTGTTCTACTTGAACCTTGTGGTGTCATCTCATCTTGTTCCTCTTGCACCTTGTGGTGTCATCTCATCTTGTTCCTCTTGCACCTTGTGGTGTCATCTCATCTTGTTCTACTTGCACCTTGTGGTGTCATCTCATCTTGTTCTACTTGCACCTTGTGGTGTCATCTCATCTTGTTCCTCTTGCACCTTGTGGTGTCATCTCATCTTGTTCTACTTGCACCTTGCAGTGTCATCTCATCTTGTTCCACTTGTACCTTGTGGTGTCATCTCATCTTGTTCCACTTGTACCTTGCAGTGTCATCTCATCTTGTTCCACTTGTACCTTGCAGTGTCATCTCATCTTGTTCCTCTTGTACCTTGCAGTGTCATCTCATCTTGTTCCACTTGTACCTTGCAGTGTCATCTCATCTTGTTCCTCTTGTACCTTGCAGTGTCATCTCATCTTGTTCTACTTGTACCTTGCAGTGTCATCTCATCTTGTTCCTCTTGTACCTTGCAGTGTCATCTCATCTTGTTCCTCTTGTACCTTGCAGTGTCATCTCATCTTGTTCCACTTGTACCTTGCAGTGTCATCTCATCTTGTTCCTCTTGTACCTTGCAGTGTCATCTCATCTTGTTCCTCTTGTACCTTGCAGTGTCATCTCATCTTGTTCCTCTTGTACCTTGCAGTGTCATCTCATCTTGTTCCACTTGTACCTTGCAGTGTCATCTCATCTTGTTCCACTTGTACCTTGCAGTGTCATCTCATCTTGTTCCACTTGTACCTTGCAGTGTCATCTCATCTTGTTCCTCTTGTACCTTGCAGTGTCATCTCATCTTGTTCCTCTTGTACCTTGCAGTGTCATCTCATCTTGTTCCTCTTGCACCTTGTGGTGTCAACTCATCTTGTTCTACTTGCACCTTGTGGTGTCATCTCATCTTGTTCCACTTGTACCTTGCGGTGTCATCTCATCTTGTTCCTCTTGTACCTTGCAGTGTCATCTCATCTTGTTCTACTTGCACCTTGTGGTGTCATCTCATCTTGTTCTACTTGCACCTTGTGGTGTTATCTCATCTTGTTCCTCTTGCTCTGTGTGGTGTCATCTCATCTTGTTCCTCTTGTACCTTGTGGTGTCATCTCATCTTGTTCTACTTGCACCTTGTGGTGTCATCTCATCTTGTTCCTCTTGTACCTTGCAGTGTCATCTCATCTTGTTCCTCTTGTACCTTGCAGTGTCATCTCATCTTGTTCCTCTTGTACCTTGTGGTGTCATCTCATCTTGTTCTACTTGCACCTTGTGGTGTCATCTCATCTTGTTCCTCTTGTACCTTGCAGTGTCATCTCATCTTGTTCCTCTTGTACCTTGTGGTGTCATCTCATCTTGTTCTACTTGCACCTTGTGGTGTCATCTCTTCTTGTTCCTCTTGTACCTTGTGGTGTCATCTCATCTTGTTCTACTTGCACCTTGTGGTGTCATCTCATCTTGTTCCACTTGCACCTTGTGGTGTCATCTCATCTTGTTCTACTTGCACCTTGTGGTGTCATCTCATCTTGTTCTACTTGCACCTTGTGGTGTCATCTCATCTTGTTCCTCTTGTACCTTGTGGTGTCATCTCATCTTGTTCTACTTGCACCTTGTGGTGTTATCTCATCTTGTTCCTCTTGCTCTGTATGGTGTTATCTCATCTTGTTCCTCTTGCTCTGTGTGGTGTCATCTCATCTTGTTCCTCTTGTACCTTGTGGTGTCATCTCATCTTGTTCTACTTGCACCTTGTGGTGTCATCTCATCTTGTTCCTCTTGCTCTGTGTGGTGTCATCTCATCTTGTTCCTCTTGTACCTTGTGGTGTCATCTCATCTTGTTCTACTTGCACCTTGTGGTGTCATCTCATCTTGTTCCTCTTGTACCTTGTGGTGTCACCTCATCTTGTTCTACTTGCACCTTGTGGTGTTATCTCATCTTGTTCCTCTTGCTCTGTGTGGTGTTATCTCATCTTGTTCCTCTTGCTCTGTGTGGTGTCATCTCATCTTGTTCCTCTTGTACCTTGTGGTGTCATCTCATCTTGTTCTACTTGCACCTTGTGGTGTCATCTCATCTTGTTCCTCTTGTACCTTGTGGTGTCATCTCATCTTGTTCTACTTGCACCTTGTGGTGTCATCTCATCTTGTTCTACTTGCACCTTGTAGTGTCATCTCATCTTGTTCTACTTGCACCTTGTGGTGTCACCTCATCTTGTTCCACTTGTACCTTGCAGTGTCATCTCATCTTGTTCCTCTTGTACCTTGCAGTGTCATCTCATCTTGTTCCACTTGTACCTTGCAGTGTCATCTCATCTTGTTCCACTTGTACCTTGCAGTGTCATCTCATCTTGTTCCACTTGTACCTTGCAGTGTCATCTCATCTTGTTCCTCTTGTACCTTGCAGTGTCATCTCATCTTGTTCCACTTGTACCTTGCAGTGTCATCTCATCTTGTTCCTCTTGTACCTTGCAGTGTCATCTCATCTTGTTCTACTTGTACCTTGCAGTGTCATCTCATCTTGTTCCTCTTGTACCTTGCAGTGTCATCTCATCTTGTTCCTCTTGTACCTTGCAGTGTCATCTCATCTTGTTCCTCTTGTACCTTGCAGTGTCATCTCATCTTGTTCCACTTGTACCTTGCAGTGTCATCTCATCTTGTTCCACTTGTACCTTGCAGTGTCATCTCATCTTGTTCCACTTGTACCTTGCAGTGTCATCTCATCTTGTTCCTCTTGTACCTTGCAGTGTCATCTCATCTTGTTCCTCTTGTACCTTGCAGTGTCATCTCATCTTGTTCCTCTTGCACCTTGTGGTGTCAACTCATCTTGTTCTACTTGCACCTTGTGGTGTCATCTCATCTTGTTCCACTTGTACCTTGCGGTGTCATCTCATCTTGTTCCTCTTGTACCTTGCAGTGTCATCTCATCTTGTTCTACTTGCACCTTGTGGTGTCATCTCATCTTGTTCTACTTGCACCTTGTGGTGTTATCTCATCTTGTTCCTCTTGCTCTGTGTGGTGTCATCTCATCTTGTTCCTCTTGTACCTTGTGGTGTCATCTCATCTTGTTCTACTTGCACCTTGTGGTGTCATCTCATCTTGTTCCTCTTGTACCTTGCAGTGTCATCTCATCTTGTTCCTCTTGTACCTTGCAGTGTCATCTCATCTTGTTCCTCTTGTACCTTGTGGTGTCATCTCATCTTGTTCTACTTGCACCTTGTGGTGTCATCTCATCTTGTTCCTCTTGTACCTTGCAGTGTCATCTCATCTTGTTCCTCTTGTACCTTGTGGTGTCATCTCATCTTGTTCTACTTGCACCTTGTGGTGTCATCTCATCTTGTTCCTCTTGTACCTTGTGGTGTCATCTCATCTTGTTCTACTTGCACCTTGTGGTGTCATCTCATCTTGTTCCACTTGCACCTTGTGGTGTCATCTCATCTTGTTCTACTTGCACCTTGTGGTGTCATCTCATCTTGTTCTACTTGCACCTTGTGGTGTCATCTCATCTTGTTCCTCTTGTACCTTGTGGTGTCATCTCATCTTGTTCTACTTGCACCTTGTGGTGTTATCTCATCTTGTTCCTCTTGCTCTGTATGGTGTTATCTCATCTTGTTCCTCTTGCTCTGTGTGGTGTCATCTCATCTTGTTCCTCTTGTACCTTGTGGTGTCATCTCATCTTGTTCTACTTGCACCTTGTGGTGTCATCTCATCTTGTTCCTCTTGCTCTGTGTGGTGTCATCTCATCTTGTTCCTCTTGTACCTTGTGGTGTCATCTCATCTTGTTCTACTTGCACCTTGTGGTGTCATCTCATCTTGTTCCTCTTGTACCTTGTGGTGTCACCTCATCTTGTTCTACTTGCACCTTGTGGTGTTATCTCATCTTGTTCCTCTTGCTCTGTGTGGTGTTATCTCATCTTGTTCCTCTTGCTCTGTGTGGTGTCATCTCATCTTGTTCCTCTTGTACCTTGTGGTGTCATCTCATCTTGTTCTACTTGCACCTTGTGGTGTCATCTCATCTTGTTCCTCTTGTACCTTGTGGTGTCATCTCATCTTGTTCTACTTGCACCTTGTGGTGTCATCTCATCTTGTTCTACTTGCACCTTGTAGTGTCATCTCATCTTGTTCTACTTGCACCTTGTGGTGTCACCTCATCTTGTTCCACTTGTACCTTGCAGTGTCATCTCATCTTGTTCCTCTTGTACCTTGCAGTGTCATCTCATCTTGTTCCACTTGTACCTTGCAGTGTCATCTCATCTTGTTCCACTTGTACCTTGCAGTGTCATCTCATCTTGTTCCACTTGTACCTTGCAGTGTCATCTCATCTTGTTCCTCTTGTACCTTGCAGTGTCATCTCATCTTGTTCCACTTGTACCTTGCAGTGTCATCTCATCTTGTTCCTCTTGTACCTTGCAGTGTCATCTCATCTTGTTCTACTTGTACCTTGCAGTGTCATCTCATCTTGTTCCTCTTGTACCTTGCAGTGTCATCTCATCTTGTTCCTCTTGTACCTTGCAGTGTCATCTCATCTTGTTCCACTTGTACCTTGCAGTGTCATCTCATCTTGTTCCTCTTGTACCTTGCAGTGTCATCTCATCTTGTTCCTCTTGTACCTTGCAGTGTCATCTCATCTTGTTCTACTTGTACCTTGCAGTGTCATCTCATCTTGTTCCACTTGTACCTTGCAGTGTCATCTCATCTTGTTCCACTTGTACCTTGCAGTGTCATCTCATCTTGTTCCACTTGTACCTTGCAGTGTCATCTCATCTTGTTCCTCTTGTACCTTGCAGTGTCATCTCATCTTGTTCCTCTTGTACCTTGCAGTGTCATCTCATCTTGTTCCTCTTGTACCTTGTGGTGTCATCTCTTGTTCCTTTTGTACCTTGCAGTGTCATTTCCTCTTGTACCTTGCAGTGTCATTTCCTCTTGTACCTTGCAGTGTCATTTCCTCTTGTACCTTGCAGTGTCATTTCCTCTTGTACCTTGCAGTGTCATTTCCTCTTGTACCTTGCGCTGTTGAAATGAAGAATAAACAGCTGGAAAGTACCCGTTGATGGGCTTTATATATCGAGGTTCCCTTGGACTCTATTATGCCTTTTATCCATCGTTTACATGGTCAGCCTCTTCTTCTAGTTCCATTTGGTCTGTACACCATTGCTTGTTGTGGTATACTGTCAGTTGGTAGCCTAGTTATGTGGCTGAACCATTTCATTTGCTGTTTTCTAATGAATTCTAACGCTGCTGTTACCCCTCTTTAGTCTTGATTTCATCATTTCTGATGGTTTTCTTCAATGTTCAGGTCTTGAATGTCAGTATAAATTAACAGACAATTACAAAATTTAATAGAAACCATGGACATGTGAGTATACAGAAGAATAGCTTGTATTTCATGGAAACAACAGCAAGCAAATATAGAATAAACAAAATGGGAATAAAAATAGAGCTGTTGACAGAAATAAAAAACAAGAGAATTAAAAGAAACATTTTGGGCACATTAAGAGACATGGCACTGTTATAAAAACCTTACAGGAGGAAACAGCTGTGTGTAGATGAGTGAGAAGTCGGCCATGATACAAGTGGGATGATAACATTAAGAGATGATCTACAATGGGTTGCCAGAGTCAACCACAAGAGCCAGAGAAAATCCATCCCATCCAACCTTTGTTGTGGAGATGACACTTGCTTGATTAACTCTTTACTGCTGGGATTTAACAGTAAACATATATTCACAGTATACGTATAATTGGTTTTATTTGTAAATATATAAAATATACAAACATACATTTTCACACATTGTAAGAAGATATACTTGTTATATGTTTATGCTTTATTCATCTGTGCCATATCTTTCATACTGCTTTTATACAATTTGTGTGTGTGATTTAGTATGTTCTTTTGCATATCCTTTACAGGACATCGCTGTCAACATCAGCATCTTTCAGCTGATTGTTGATTTCTTGGCAAGATTACGCTCAGTAGTTTGCCATTGCTTTCTGAGCGACCGGCTCCATACTCTTATTATAAGTCACTGGTGTAACTCGAACCGCTTCCAATTCTCGTGCGCTTACGTCAACCACGAGAGTATTCGGGGTTACGGAGAAAGCTGCTAACCCCTCGACCAGGGAGACCGATATTACACAGTGAACAACATCAACAACAAGGGTTAAAATTGTAAGAAGGGACGCAGAAGTGTTTCCAAGGCACCAGGGCTGGGTTCTATACTGGCCAAGACCTATTGACACGTCCTCGTCGAGCGTCCTGGGCAACAGTTCTCTTCGGGGTCCTGGCTAAAGTCAGTAGGTTCGCCGATTCCTCCGAAGTTGGAGAGTGACTGCCTGTGCAGCGAGGAACCAACAGTCTGCACACCAATAAGCCAGAAATGGGACAATGGATACTCACGCAAACCTCAGGTCCTGTATGACATCACACTGATGTTGGACAACAGGATGCCTTCATCTGACATACAGGACTTCTCGTTGGAGCTCAAGCCAACGAACACAAGCAAGCAAATTGTAAGAAGACACAGATTATGGTCATCACTAGGAAGAAAGAAATACCACAGTGTCATATATGGGTAAATGAGAATATTCTTAAACAAGTTTGTTTTTTTTTTTGCGCCCGCTCATTGTGAACTTAAGCGTAGTCCATGCACACTATTTTTATTGTAGTGATGGACTGAATTTTGCGTGTGGATTAGCTTTCCCTATTAACAGTGTCCCAGTGTCGCCATCAGGCAAACCCACTCCAACTTCAGAGGCACTTGTAATTAACATCCCCAAGTCAAGGACGACAGGTCAACATTTTAGTCCAGCTTTCCAGTGTAGGGATTGAACCGCTTACCTCGGCATCAGCACACCGGATGTTTAAGAGCACACGTTCTTATCCATTTGGCCATGCTGATCTGCACTTAAATAAGTGAATCGGTACAACTATCTAGTAACAGTCATAATATCTCATGGGGGATGCCTTGAAGAGATTAGAACTAGAATCGTTATGGCCAAGGTAGACTTTTGCAAGATGGAAAACATACTGACCAATAAAAATATCAGTTGCAATGAGAAAAGGAGTGTTGAAGTGCTACGTAGAACCTATACTTGTGTATGGGTGTGAAATGTGGACAATGAGCAGACAGCTGAAGAATATCTAATGGCAGTGGAAATATGGTTTCTAATAAAAATGCAAAGAATACCATGGACAGACAGAAAAACCAATGACCAAGTCCTACAAGAAGCAAATGAAAACCATAAACCGATTTTAGAAATTAGGCGCAGACAGTCAAAAAAATTTTGACACATTATATGAAGAAATAAATGAGAGAACTTGGTGACAAGTGGAAAGATTAAGGGGAAAATAACAAGGTTAAGGCAAAGAAGTAAATACCTGGATGGCATGGCCACATGGCATAGGCAAGACAGTAATACGAAGCTGATCCACGACTCTGGTGATCGTGTGAGATGGTGAAACATGACCAACCACATTTATCGGCATGGCACATGATGATATTTATGTGTAAATATACATCCCTGTGGGCTTAGGACTGGAGTATGTAGACACTGACATGCCCGGAACCTCTAGAGCAGTGGTTCTCAACCTTTTTTGGCCCATGCCCCCCTTCACCATGTGTTGAGAATGCCATTCCTCCCCTTTCGTATTTCCTCCCTATAAATTTCCCCCCTTCCCAACCCTGCCCCTACATAGTATACGTAAAAATGGAAGCTAACTTTAATAACACATACCAGAACAAATTTAGACGTCTACATAAAACGTGATTTGTGGATCTACTTACGTTATAAGACGAATATCAGAAGGACGAGGAGTACAGAACCTTAAAGTATGGAGGGAAAAACAATATCAAGTAATCGGTTCTTGTATTAACGCGATCTTGAAATAATCTTCATCCCCCCCCCCCCCCCCTGGAAACCCTAAAATTCCCCCCTAGGGGGGAATTCCCCACCGGTTGAGAACCACTGCTCTAGAGGAAGCAAGACCAACCTAAGTCTGATCTCTGCCTGACCATGTGTGCAGTGCTGAAGCAGACTGGTCACGTGGCATCCTAATACGTCTCTCTCTGCAGACGCGAAGTTCCACTACCAACACTGCACATCCCAATGCTGTCTGAGCTGGGAAGAGGGGAAAGGCAGCTCTGTGACATAGTTCCCCATGGAGATAGGACCTTGGTTGTGGGTCAAAGAGAAAGTCTCAACACCAAAATTTTCTATTAGATGCCAGCCCTTGGTACAGCCCGGGCGATCTAAATGCCAATGCATTGTCCTTGGATGTTTGCTCATCCCTAGTGATGAATTATTTGATGATGGAAACAGAGCCAGGGGACGGCAATGAGATAAATAACAGGATGGCTTGGTCATATGGCATAATCAGGACATGAACACCTACCTGATCCTGGGCTCTGGTGACGGTGTGAGTGACTACCCACAGTTATCAACGTGGACGTGAGGATAATTTTCTCATGGTGACTAACTGGGCCAAAACATGACCACAGCACACTTCTACAGCTGAAGCTTGGCAGGGGGAACTATGGGTGGGTGGAATTAGTTACTACTGTTATTGTTTCTGTTGTACATATTCTTACATAGAACAGCAACAGTGTTAAGTTCCAGGAACCTCTTACTGTATCTGTATCGCATATTATATAAACTTTAGCTTGTGTTTTGCAAGAGTATACACATATGGTTATTTAGATAATAAAATGCATGTTTATTTGTATGTTTGTTTCATTCTTTTTAACATTATGTTGTTGTGTTTGAAAAAAAACACCAGAAAAACAAGTCCCTGGGCAGCGTAGGACACACATCAATTAAACCTGAGACTAGTATAAATAGAAGGTTTTCTCTGACACCCACATGGCAAATGGAATAGGGGGAGTCCTAAAACACACAGAGAAGAGAATTAGAGATAGTGATGACTAATCTGGGGAGGACATGAAGGAATTGCTGGAAATAAAGAGATAGGACGGTTTACATGAGCTGAGGGACTATGTTCCAACGGAAGGTATCGGATGGAAGAAGACATGCAGTTCTTGATCTATCTCCTATCCTCATGAAATGATTGTCAGAGATCTTTCTGGGATGAAAAGGCACTGAGAAATTAAGCTGGTTACCTTACCTCATATTCCACGACCTAATAATTGCGAAAACCTAAAAGTGCCCACATTTGTGGCAGTATCTGACATGTGTTACGTTGATCTGTTATCCTGGGCCAGGTCTGCCAGCTCCGCATCTTGCTACAAACTGGGTTTCCCGACCAGCTGATGTCCCAAGGATCATATGATATGCTGTCCACAAACGTGAAGCTCTCCAGCACAGTCCGCGTGTCGAGATAGTTCTTCACTTGAGGAGAGTCCCTTCACCAGCCTCACCTCCATGGACGCAGCCCTTGTCACGTCTCATACGATCTGAACCTCAACACATCAGACATACGATCTTAAACTCAATACATCAGACATATCTGAACCTCAACACATCAGACATACGATCTGAACCCCAACACATCAGACATACGATCTGAACCTAAATACATCAGACATACGATCTGAACCCCAACACATCAGACATACGATCTGAACCTAAATACATCAGACATATCTGAACCTCAACACATCAGACATACGATCTGAACCTCAACACAGCAGACATGCGATCTGAACCTCAATACAGCAGACATGCGATCTGAACCTCAATACAGCAGACATGCGATCTGAACCTCAATACATCAGACTTAAGCGTCAGAACCCAATGTTCCAACCATCCCATCTCTTAACCCACACAAGTAGACGAGTGGTGATTTTTCCGTAACCTAAATGCAGATATGTTATTAGATCTGATGTATCCATGCGTGACGTACAGAAAGGGATATCTAACAGCTACGCTTTTCGGCCTGGCGATGCCATCTTGATCTGTCAGAAGATGTTCTATGAATTTACCATCAGGGGAAAATAAGGACACCCGGTTATTGAAATGGTCAGCAATATACAGGTTGCTTACATTATCGCTTGCGACTCCATAAGGAAACCTAAAATGGCCGTCTCCTTTTCCGTAACTGCCAAACTTACTCTTGAAGTTCATATCACGGTCAAATATCTTAATGCAGTGATTGGCTGAATCAGCGATGATGTAATCCCCGCTGTTTGTGATGCAGATGTAACGTGGGTGATTGAAACTTGGCGCCGTCGTCGTAACAAATAATGCTTTCCGTTTTCCTTTGGGTTGTGTGGTTGTTGCTTGTAAGTTCTTCATGGCCTCTGGGACGTGCAGTTTTGTGATAAGCTCACCTTGAATGTTGAAGATACATACAGAGTTTAACTGCTCATCTGCGACGACAAGTCTTCCCTGCTGATCGCACTGTATGCCTGGGTGTAACGAGACAGTGGGGAAAAAAAAAAGAATTAGCTCTGTATTCCTCAAGCAACAGAATATGCGTAATCAGATACAAGTTAGTTGCATTTTTGGCTGTGTGATTTACTAGACAATTTTTACGATCACTAGTTGCCATAGGAACACGACTCTGGTGATCGAGTGAGATGGCAGAACATGACCGCCCACGCTTACCGGCATGGCACATGATGGATGGATGGAGTTGCCATTGCTTTCTGAGCGATCGACACTCATTCCATTGATAACAACGCTTGACGGTCTGCTTCCAAATTGTCTACGGCTGTTTGGAACCCTCGACTCAATGTTTCGGGGAACTGTGAAACGCGTTCACTGTACCTCAACCAAAGCGCAAAATCATAGCAAATGAAAATGGCCGATGTCTAGTCAAGGAGAGCTTGATGTATAACACAACCTCAAGTCTGAGAATGGCGGTGGATGCGGTTACTGCAGCTTTCCGATAGTTGTAGAACAAACTGTATACACATGTCGTGACTGTAACTGATTCACAAAGCATGCTGACAAAGGAGAAGGCTGGCATGCTTCGTGCAAAATGGCATGCATCAATTCAGAGGTCGTGGGTTGTGAACATTGGCTAGATTATTTCTCTAGGCTACGCTGGTGTGGCTGTAAATGAACAGGCAGACGTTTTGGCTGGTGATACATCATTACAGGGTGATTGATGTATGGTGAGGCAGGTGTGGCCAAGGCCCACTAGGACAATGTGATTAATGCAGAACAACAGACGGGACTATCATGGGATAGAGAGTATGCAGCAGCAAGCGGCGGTCGGAGGATCTGGTCGACAGTCGTCACTCAGAGGTAAAGTTGTTTTTTTTTTGGCAGTCGCTCGTTTTGAACGCAAGCGAAGTCCATACACACTATTTACAGTAGTGATGGACTGAATTTTGCGTGTGGGTTAGCTGTCCCTATTAACAGTGCCCCTTGCCATCAGGCGAACCCACTCCGACTTCAGAGGTACTTGTAATTAACATCCCTAAGTCAAGGACATGTCAACATTTTAGTCCAGCTGTCCGGTGTAGGAACAGCTTACCTCGACATCAGCACACATGATGTTTAAGAACACGCGTTCTTATCGATTCGGCCATGCTGGCCTGCAGGCGGACATGTAATCATATTGCAAAGGGCACCATTAGTATTAGAACTCTTCACTGGCTGTTGAAGATTAGGACTGAACGCTTATGGGGATGCTCCGAGTTTAGTGATGTCGGTTGATAACTCAACTCTTAAACTAAAGTGCCAGTGAGTAATCAGCTAATGACTTCGTGTACCCAGCAACACTTCCGTGGCGGCGTGGTTCAGCCAGATGCCTCTCGCTTCAAAGGTCGTTAGTTTGTGTCCGGACTCCGTAATTCGGTTCGCTAATACCATTTTCTCGGAGACTCACGGGGGTCGGCTCTGGAATGGTCGGTTCGTGTTTTGTGCGATATTTTCGGCAGACCGCTTTGTGCAAAGAGACCGAGCCAAATAGGTTAATACCGGAACAACGAAGTCGAACTTCTTAGCTTTAAACCCGCTCCCCCCCCCCCCCAAAAAAAAAAAAACCTCATTCCCCGTCCCATTTGTTCAAAACGTGCCCACTATGTATATAATCTATTCTCTGCAGATATCAAGCAACACATGCAGTGTACTCACATAGTCTCTGCATAACAAATAACACGTTACAGTCAAACCTCGGTTTTCGTTGATAATCCGTCTGAAGAAAATCGGCGAAACCCCAAACTTACGAAAACCGAGGCAATTATTTCCATATGAATCAATGTAAATCCAATTACTTATTTCTAGACACTCCAAAATACGTACCAAAAACACATTTTATAACGAATACATATAGTGTTTAATACTATTTTTTGGCCCCCGACGTGTCCGAATTCGCACCTTCGCCGTGCCTAGAAACACAATGTATGCCAGTGCGCCTCTTGAATTTTTCAAATCATAATCTGCTGGCCTTAAAATCACTAAGTACACTAGCATTTGCCCCAGTCATTTTCTTAATGACAATGAATATCAGCATGTCAGAATTACTACTAAGCGCAAACAAATGCAAAAAAAGAATAAATCTGGAGGTAAAAACTCTTTAATTTTACCAGACACTTTAGAGATTGAAGCAACTCTACCATCTTCTTCAACAGCATCGACATGGCATGATGTGTCAGAAGGGAAAACAAAACCTAAGTTTCTTCTTCTTCTTCTTCGTTCACCCGGAGTTTTTTTTTTCGGATGTGATTGCGTTGTGCCTGTTTACAGCAGAACTGCGTTCTTGCGCCGTTAGGCCGACACATCCGACTTCTGCGGGCATTTGTTGACCGGGTTAACCTTCCCGGGAAACCTAAGTTTGAGATTCGTCCTCGGAGGATTCACGTCAATCCTGAACTTTATAAACTTCAAACACCAATGGATTTTCTCAATGTGTTTTTTGACGATCACATAGTAGACTGTATAATTACAAATCGTAAATGAGTATGCAGAAAAGATATTGAAACAGAACACTCCTAAGAGAAAACATTCTCGTCTGCAATCCTGCACCCCACTCACGAAGCACGAATGGTTGAAGTTTACGTCTGTCATTATTTCTATGGGACTTGATCGAAGACCATGGATCAAGGACTACTGGAGTACTGCTTCACATTTCTATACTCCTTGGTATGCCACAATGTTTTCTAGAAATAGATTTGAATCTATTTATCACACCATGCTTCACGTATGTGAACCAGACGCAGCGGGTGCAACTAAAATTGAACCTCTTGTTGACATGATTCTGAAAAAATTCCAGGCAGCATATTACCCATTTGAAAATGTGTCCATTGATGAAATGGTTATTGGGTGGCAGGGCAGATTTCAGCAATGCAATGCAACAAAGCCTCACAAGTACCACATCAAAACATTTGGCCTTTGTGATTCTGCGACTGGCTATGTGATGAATTAAAAAATTTATTATGGAAGAAACACCGCGTACAATCCGGAGTTAGATCCCACATCTGCTCATGCAGTGAAAGTGTTTGTCACACTACTGAATGTTCTCGGACCTGGTCATCACATCTTTGCTGACAGATTCTACACTTCGAAAGTTCTGATTGACTATCTGCATTCCAACAATTTCAATTATACAGGCACGCTGAATGTCAACAGAGTAGGCTTTCCTCCAGAGTTGAAGTGTTTGCGACTTCAGCATCAAGAGATGAAATGGTTTCTTGAGGGAGATAGAATATTGTGTGTAGCATGGAGAGATAAAAAAGCTAAAAAAAAAACCATGCATTGTTGTCTCTACAAAGTCTGAAGTTGGAACTGTTTTGACGGGAATGAGGAAACTGGTCAGCAAGCCGAAGATGATTCATGAATATAACATGGCGATGAATGGCTGCGACAGAATGGACCAAATGTTTGGCTATTATAATATGCATGATAGGAAAACTATTAAGTGGTGGAAGAAGATCTACTACTGGATCTTTGAAATTGCACAGATAAATGCACACATCCTCCACTCCATCTGCCAAACAGAGAATGGAGACAAAAAAAATGTCATTGAAGGATTTCAAGCAAAGTTTACTGGAAAGTGCACACCGCGAAGCAGCGCTGAGTATTCCTGAAAGTGCCACACTCTGCCTGCCCAAGAATCACAAAAAGTCTACAGCAGGAAATTATGTTGACAGAGTTACAGGAGCCAAGCATTTGATAGAGTTTGTTGGTGATCAGAGAAACTGTGTTTTGTTGACAGACTTACAGGAGCCAAGCATTTGATAGAGTTTGTTGGTGTTCAGAGAAACTGTGTTTTGTTGACAGACTTACAGGAGCCAAGCATTTGATAGAGCTTGTTGGTGATCAGAGAAACTGCTTTGTGCAGCATTCCAGCTAAACGACGCAGATCATCGTTTGTTTGCTCCTGCTGCATTAATAGACCACACTTGTGCCCCAAAGTTTGCTTCGCAGCCTATCACAAATAGACTGCCATATATTGTAAATAACAATAAACTGACATGTGTAAATATTATTTGTTTATCTATGTACAAATAAATCTTCCAAGTGTTTTCCTGATTTCCTAAATCTTGTGTTAAAAAGACATGCTTCAGAATCTGCAATAAAACTTATTTTTGGATATTTGTTAGGAATAATTCTGTTCCTAACGTTGGACAAGTGGTGTTTGTGTAATAATTCAGTAAATTAAACAGGATTAGCTGCAGAGGAGTACACTAAACCCCTTGGTGAGTGCAATTTTTTATTAATTTTTATCTATTTATATATTATTTTTATTATACTTCTAAACTACAGCAATAGAAACAACACTTACATGTTCCTTGTGCAATCCCCTTTACTTTCATATATAATACAATATATCTGCTACAATTTTAACCATTTTTATAAGATTATTGTGACAGACCCCAACTTGAAGGTTTCGGCTATTATTTGTTGTCATATTTTGTGAAAAAGACATGGTTCAGAATATGCACCAAAACTTACTTTTGGTGGATTTTAATTAGCAATACTGTTTATATCCTTGAAGACAAGTGGTGTTTGTTAGATTATTCAGTAAATTAAACATGATTAGCAGTATAGGAATGTAGAAAAGACCGTATAAGTGCAATTTTTACATTATTTTTACCCCTTTTTGTCAAATTATTTGACAAATTATATTATAATTTTTATTATATTTCTAAACTAAAGCAATAGAAACAACTCTAACATGTTCCTTATGCAATCCCCTTTACTTTCATATATAATACAATATATCTGCTACATTTTTAACCATTTTCATAAGATTGTTGTGACAGACCCCAACTTGAAGGTTTCGGCCATTATTTGTTGTCATATTTTGTGAAAAAGACATGGTTCAGAATATGCACCAATACTTACTTTTGGTGGATTTTAATGAGCAATACTGTTTATATTCTTGAAGACAAGTGGTGTTTGTTTGATTATTCAGTAAATTAAACATGATTACCAGTATAGGAGTGTAGAAAAGACCTTATAAGTGCAATTTTTTAAATAATTTTTACCTCTTTAATTTCAGTTGTTATTATTAAACCTGTCATTATTGTCCTAATATTTGTTACCTATCAATT
Source organism: Cepaea hortensis (assembly GCA_963921405.1). NCBI lineage: Eukaryota > Metazoa > Mollusca > Gastropoda > Stylommatophora > Helicidae > Cepaea > Cepaea hortensis. Next base: position 224,305,708 of record OY992876.1, on the reverse strand, counting down.
TATTATTAACACTGTCATGTTCCTTGTGCAATCCTCTTTAATTTGATATGTAATACAATAGATCTGCTACAATTTTAACCATTTTAAAAGCAAAATTGTGGCATACCCCTAGTTCAAATTTTCTGCCTTGAATCTCTGTTTGGGTATGACCACTTTTTTGTTTGGCAGGCAATCAGTTAATGAGATCGACATACAACAGTCTGACCTTTTCACATATGACAGAATCGCCATCTAACTGGTTTTGATTTATCCAAATTAATAATAACTGTTCGACATCTTCAATTGTTTGCGATCTCTGTTTCGTTAGCACATTCATGCTTTTCGCTACATTACATTAGCCTTCTTTATTGCTTCCTTTTTCGCCACAATGGAACTTATCGATGATGGAGACTTCCCGTACATGCGGCCGATTACAGCATTCTTAATGCCGCTCTCGTATTTTTCACTGTTTTCCTTCGTCAACTCGATCGTGTTCCTGACCTTCTTCTTCGAAGGGCTGCTGGCTCTGGAAACTGTCCTTGGTCCCATGATGGAGCTATCGGGAAAGGGTTAACTTATTAGCAAGTGATGCTCACACAACGAGAAACAACGCCAAACTGAGCAGAGAACGCGTGGATCCCCTTGTTTTCGCAAAATTAGCAGCGATGTCCCGTGGGCAAGTCGACGAAACCCGAGACAAATTTTATGCGGAAAAATATTGCCTAAAACCGAAGGCAACGAAAACAGAGGATTGATTGTATAAGTTTTGGTACTTTTGCTTTCTTTCACCCCAAACAAAAGGGAATCCCAGGGTATGACGTCACATCCAGGGGTTCCCTGTGTTGCGCCGAACATTCAGGGGGTTTCCGTGTGTTGCGCCGTAGCTCGGTGCGCAATTCTATGCGGCGGCGGTGGTGGTGCGCTATTCTTTCACTTTCTGGTTAGGGTTAGGGGGTAGGGTTAGGATCAGGGTTAGGGTTAGGGTTAGTGTGTGTACCCTAACCCTAACCCTAACCCTATCCCCTAACCCTAACCCTAACCGGAAAGTAATTGCAGGATCAATGCAAATGAGGATCGAAGGGAGACAGAAACGGTTGCCACAGCCCAAAGAAACAACACTGTGGTGTGGGGCAATTGAAACGCACTGACACGCACTCCACCCGAACACAGAGGAGATCACCGTCGGCGCTAAATATAGCTGGTGACTCTAAATATAGCTGGCAAAGTTTGTTTGGGGTGAAAGAAAGCAAAAGTACCTAAGTTTTTACACATTTCACATTTTTGGTCTGCGTTAGCTAAAGAAATCTGACTATTTATTTTAACATGCAACCCTATGTGTTGTTCAAGGTGTACCTAAATTGATTCTTTTAAAGTTATGCGCCGGCGATCTTTATATTGCCTTCTTTGGACACTGCTGGATAATCCTCTGGAACTGAAAGAGTTAATTTACCTATGTCAAGGTAATGATTGGCACCTGGCTGTTTTGACAGACGATAGTTTGTAAAATGGAGTTATACCTCTCCACGGCACAACACCTGGGTTGAATTGATTGCAGAGACCATGTGTTGCCCATGCAGTATGATCTCTCTCTCTCTGTGTCTCTCTGTCTCTCTCTCTCTCTGTCTCTCTCTGTCTCTGTCTCTGTCTCTCTCTCTCTCTCTCTCTCTCTCTCTCTCTCTCTCTCTCTCTCTCTCTCTCTCTCTCTCTCTCTCTCTTTCTCGGCCTGCACTGTTCAGTTTACTCCAGAGGAAAGGTAACACCAATACATCTGAAACAAGACAAGCTGCAGAAGTCGCCAGATTTGCTAAGCTATGCTCTAACTGGCCGCCTGTCGAAACTTCGATCCTAGATCAGTTGTCTAACAAGACTTAGGGCCTGGTCTGCCCTACCATGATATTTAGTCTTTAGGTTGCATTTCCCCGCACTAGGTTAATACCTTCCCAATTGCAATCCTCCGCCCGAAGCCGTTGGCACAATGTGGGGTGTCAGGTTTGGTAAGCGCCGCCCAACATTCAACACCAACAAAAAGCAGATAGCACCGTCCACTGTCATACGGTAGCTCAGTCATATATGACTAAGACCCAACATTCGGTGCTAACAGAAAACAGATAGTACCGTCCACTGTCATACGGTAGCTCAGTCATATCTGACTAACATTCAGTGCAAACAGAAAGCGGGTAGCACCGTCTACTATCATACGGTAGCTCAGTCATATCTGACTAAGACCAGGTCAGGGTACTATTATTGCTTGATGTAATTACGGGGTGTCTAGTTGCTCGCGCATCGAAGTACACTTGCTCTTGTAGCCAGGCGGTGTCGTTATATGGAGGTAACGGATTATATTCCTAGTCTTTAATTATAGCTTTCAATATTCATGTGGCCTAGTGTATCCTCAGCCGGTTCTGTGGCGTTATATGGAGGTAACGGATTCTATTCCTAGTCTTTAATTATAGCTTTCAAAGGTTATGTTGCCTAGTGTATCCTCAGCCGGTTCTGTGGCGAAGGAGTTACCGATACAGTTTGTAATCCCGCATACGGCGTTCGAAACACAACTGCGGGCGATTCGGCAGCAGACCACCTTGCATTCGCTTTTATAAAATTGTATGAGTTCTGGTCGTTCAGAAAGCAATGGCAAACTACTGAACGTAAGCTTACCAAAAAATGTTGGGATTGACTGCAATGTCCTGTAAAAGATACGCAAATAATTTGTTTGTGTATCCTTTAGTCTCTAATTCTGTCTTCTACTTCCATGAGTGCCAAACAATACAGTCTCGACAGTACAACTGGCATTTCAACATCAATAGACAACGGTGCTCTTGTATACAACAATCGCATTCTTCAATTAGAGCCAAACATGGAGCGACATTTAAACTGACATTCAACGAGCTCGTACTAGCTAGTTCTCTACACCCTTTGGCATGGATACGATCTCCGGCTTCATTCGGGCATCCAGACTTGCCACTTTCCCCCAATGTGTCTCCACATCATGAGAATCATAATGAGGGTGATAATGATGATAATTATGGTCATGGTGTTGATGATAACGGTGAAGATTATGATGATGATGCGTAGTATGTGGAAAAGAACTAATCAACTAACCTGCTGGAGCAGACAGTACATTATGCCCAAACTCAGCGATAGGCTCGCCAGAAGTTGACCACAGGGACACACATCCTTGCCTCTTGAGAGTAACGGCCAGACCGCCATCAGATGTCAGACAAGTTGCCCACGGTTCACATCCTGATTCCACGGCGAAAGTGATCTTAGGGTACCCTTGGCTGTCAAACAAGACGATGTTGCTGGACAGCACGTCCGTGACGATTGTTCCTCCGTTCTTCAGGGGTTGGATGTTTGTGGCTTCCTTAATAACCTGGCACCCCCCGATCTCATCTTCTGATATATTTGTCGTGAAGTGATGCACCAGGCTGAGTTGGACTTTTCTTATGCGCAAACTGGGTAGACGTGTGAAGTTCACGTGCGATGAATCATTTTCTTCACTTTCTTGTTTAATGAGGGAGTAGTTTCTCTCTGGTTTGTGGACTTTTAAAGGTGTGGTTTCTGTTTTTGTTTCATCGACGGAACCGTCGCAGTTATTAAATTCTTGGCTATTCTTTTCAGGAACAGTCTGAACCGTGCTGTCAGTGTCGCCGGATGACAAATGTTCCTCTGTGAAATCTGTGCTTCTCACCTGTAGCTGATTCTTTTCAAGAGTTTCAGTTATGTCAATACTGATATCGCTTTGTGAAATAAATGTCTGTGATTTAGCTTTCTTTAAAATCGATCTGATTGTTTTCATTTCATAGTTAGGTATCGACCCGCCTAAACTAGATGACCTTGGCCTAAAAAGCTCCCGAACCCTTTGCAAATATCCTCCCCGTTTTCGGGTCATTTCCGGGTTACATGGGTCACCGGTACTTTTGACTTCCAGTCCAGATGTCGGAGTCGGTATGTCGGAGGTGCTGTCCACATCGATAATGTGTTCCTCAGATGGACTTTTGACTCGCACCAATTTAATAAAAATTTTAGGGTTCGAACTTTGAGATACAGTTTCTGGGATTTGAGTTTCAAAGATGGAAACGCGTTTCATGATGGAATTAGGAGAGTTCGAAATCTCAGAATTGGGCAGCAGATCCTTATTGATCTCGTTCTTCTCTGTCAAAATGGTGTCCAAATTTCCGATTTTTTGTGGCGGCTCCATATCCGGTATAACTTCCTGGAGCTCGCTTAAATTCCCAACAGAACACGGATGACAGTCACTGTTCAAAGGTGATGCTGCCTGAGAAAATGTGGCTGCTGTACTTGTACTGTCCTCCATGACACTTGAACTGTCTGTTTTCACCAGCAGGTCGTGCTGCGAGGAACCGCTGTTGTTCACATACCCTGAAATAACCCCCAGGTGACCAGCAGGCGGTAACTGGTCTCTTCCCAACATGCCACGTTGACTGACAAGAACTTGATTACTCTTGAGAGGCGTTTCTGTAATTGACAAAGTTATATGTTCATTAAATGAAAATCGTAAAATGATTAGAGAAATTAGACGTAGACAGTCAACATTTTTGGTCACGTTATGAGAAGAAATAAATTGGAGAACTTGGTGATAACTGGCAAAATCGAGCGGAAGAGAACAAGTGGAAGGCAGAGAAGTAAATACCTGGATGGCTTAGCCACGTGGCGTGGTTGAGACAGGAACACTGAGCTGATCCACGACTCTGGTGATCGAATGAGATGGCGAAACATGACCGCCCATGCTTATCGGCACGGCACATGTTAATGATGACGATATGTTCATTGATCGGAAATAAAACAAACCATCGAGTTTTCACTTCAGGGGGGGGGGGGGTGTATATAAATCAACACACGTCGTGTCAAGCAAATCACGTATTTGGATAATTATCACCACTTCTGTCGCATAGAAAGATAACTAAGTACTAAAGGAAATCTCATAAGAATCAATATTTGGCCGACTTTATACTAATTACTATCAATACCAAACATGTTCGCTTACTGCAACTAGTGAGCGCAAAACCATAATATCAGAGATGGGTTCTTAGAAGAGCTATGGGAGTAACAGTGAGAGATAGAAATAGGAATGAGGAAATTAGAAAACGGCGATGTCTGAAACCAGTTATGCACGTCGTTAAAGATTGATTGATTGATTGATTTAGGAACCGAAATCACAGCATTCGGGACATTCCCATAAGCGCTTCGTCCCCATCCTCAGCAGCCAGCGAAGAGTTCCAACACTAATAGTTCCAGTAGCAATCTGATTATATGTCGGTCTCGCCTTTCCTCTGACGTCGTTAAAGAACAACATATTAAATTGTTTTGTCACCTAACACGAAAGCCCTGGTACCGTCTGCCTCATAGAATCACAATGAAGAAATACAATCGATACAGAGCAAGGGAAGACCACATAAAAGATGTAGTGATGATATCAAGAACAATCTCAGAGAAATGAATACCAACCTACAAAGAGCATTAGAAAGAGCAAATGAAAGATCTTTACATCTCCCCCCCCCCCTCCCCCACCCCCAACATTTCATTGATGTAAATGGAAGATACGGAGGATGAGGATATGTTCATTAAGGACATCATGTTTGTGACTTTACCGTCATTATTATCATCATCATATGCCCTGCCGGCCGGCGTAGGCGTTCATGTCTCTCCACAGATCTCGGCACTTAGTTTTCTAGATCAACTCTGCTGATAATATTCAACTGATATACTGATATGTGCTGTTGGATTGCCGAGATTCCTGTTTGTTCCACTTTTCACATTGGACAATGAGGAGCATTTTGTGTGATATTCACTGGCACAGGAACGGAGCATAATGAGGACGATCCGTTGCCTTGAAGTTGGAACCTCAGCTAACTAACTAACTATTTCCTTATTCCATGGGTGTGGGTTAATGTGGACGACATACCTGGCTAACGAAGACACATTTTTAGGGTTTTGGGGGTGTCTAGTTGGTCATGCGTTGAAATACACTTGTTCTTGCAGTTTGGCGCTGTCATCATTTGGAGGTGACAGGTTCGAATCCTGGTCGGTAACTATAGCTTTCAATGTTTATGTTGTCTAGTGCGTCCTCTAATTCCCTACTTCTGTCTTCTACTTCTATGAGCGCCAATCAATATGTTAATTTATGAACTGTTAGTGGCCTCAATGGATTCCCCAAGTGACATTTCTGCGTAATCATCATCATCATCATAAAGTGCCATATCGGCTGGCGTAGGCGTTCATAACTCTCCACAGATTTCGGTCTTTGGTTTTCTCAATCACCTCTGCTGATGATATTCCTCCATGCCACCGTCCCAATCCATCCAGCATCATTTCTTTTGGTCTGCTTCTGCCTTTCTTCCCCTCGATCTTTCCAGGTGTCACGATATTCTCCAATTCCTCTGTTATCATCACATGTCAAAAAAAAAAACGTTGTTTGTCTCTTTCTTATTGTTGGATATAATTTTCTATTTTCATTAGCCTCTTTCACGCAGTCGTTGTTATTTACTTTGGCAGTCCAAGAAATTCGCAACATTCGTCTCAGGAACCACATCACTGTTGCTTCCAAGCTCTTCCTAATTTGTTCATTCACAGCCATACAGCAAAACAGGTTCTATATAGCACTTAAGCACTTTCTTTCTTGTATTCAATGATAGCGACTTATTGCATCAGATATTCTTCATTTTCTTAAATGCAGCTTTTGCTTGCTCTGTTCTGCTCTTAATCTCTGTTGTGCATCGTCCATTTGATGCTATAAATACCCCTAGGTATTTAAAACTATTCACTTGAATAACGAAGACACAAACAATAGATTGCACGATTTATTGTCTGGCATATTTCGCTGCATCATGTCAGGTACATACAGCAAAATTCACGCAACATAAATTAAATTAACTAGATAAATCCTTCAAGCTGAAATATACACATGTTCACACAGTAATGTCAATTGTCTACCATGGTAATTTTAAGCTGACTAGCATGTCTTTCAGTTTGCACAAATCTGGCTTGCGTTGATTGATCATTATTGCTTCTGCAAACTAACAAGCGAGTATTTTGTGTGTTAAACAACACGCGAAACGCAATATTTTTGTCAATCACATGGCCGCTTTCGAGAAAGTGCCTTCCAATTGAAGACGCTTCCGGTGTGTCGGCCCCACTAGGCTCGCATCGCATGTGTGTCGTATCTTGTCGACCCATTGAGGTATGTGTTCTGACACTCTTTTGTTCAACTGTCTCTCTGTTCTGCCGATGTAGAAAGCTTGGCATCTACATGTGAATTAGTAAATACAATTGTTTTTGGCGTACAGAGGAATAGGCTCTTTTACTGCTGGTGTGGGAATCGGTGTGGTTCTATACTTAATGACTGGAGTTGCAGCACAGAATGTTCGGGCCACTGCTGTAGTAAGCCGGTCTTGTAGACGTTGAATTACGTCATCCCCTCGAAAGGTTAGCTGGATGAATACCTTGAGTTTAGGGACTGTAGTTTCGTCTGGTTTTGGTTTGGGCTGTTGGCAGTGGCGCTTTATAAATCCTGTGGAGTACCCATTCAGATTTAAGACATTCTTCAGAGTTTCAAATTCCTTTGTCAGTGTGTCTTGGGTGTATATCTTTCTAGCACGGTCAAACAGGGTCTGCACTAAGCCCCGTTTGTACTGGACAGGTGTGAAGCTCTGAAAATTTAGATATTGGCCAGTCCACGTTTCTTTGCGGTACACCGATCTTTGAATTGTGCCGTCTGCTCTACGTCTCATTAGAATATCTAGGAACGGCAAATAAAATTATTGCTTCTGCAAACTTTAACAAGCGAGTATTTTGTGTGTTAAATAACATGCGAAAGGTAATGTTTTTGTCAGTCACATGGCCGCTTTCGAGAATATGCCTACCAATTGAAGACGCGGAGAGCTTCCGGTGTATCGGCCCCACTAGGCTCGCATCGCCTGTGTGTCGTATCTTGTCGACCCATTGAGGTATGTGCTCTGACACTCTTTTGTTCAGCTGTCTCTCTGTTCTGCCGATGTAGAAAGCCTGGCATCTACATGTGAATTGGTAAATACAATTGTTTTTAGCGTACAGAGGAGCAGGCTCTTTTACTGCTGATGTGGGAATCGGTGTGGTTCTATACCTAATGACATTACTGTATGATCATGTGTATATTTCAGCTTGACGGATTTATCTAGTTAATTTACTTTATGTTGTGTGAATTCTGCAGTATGTACCTGACGACATGCAGCGAAATATGCCAGACAATAAATCGTGCAAACTATTCACTTGGTTAAGAAATTTTCCTTCTATTTCTATTTGACAATTTGGTGTCACCTTTTTCTTTGATATCGCCATTATTGTTGTTTTCATGATATTCAAGAAGAGTCCTTTCTTTGCACTAATTGTTACTACAATGTCTGACAATTGTTGTAGATCTTTTGCATTATCCGCAACCAATACTGTGTATATTGTTTATACTATAACCCAGAATAGTATTCCTTGCTTCTCTTTGATCTCTCTCATTATTAGTTCGCTACAGAGGGAGTAGAGATCCGGTGACAAAACATAGTCCTGTCGTAATCCAAGCCTTATATATTCATGAGTGTCCTCTTTACTTCCCATTTTGATTGCTGCTACTTGGTTCCGTTAAATATTCTTTATTATTCTGATATTATTCCCAATAATGTTAATATCTTCCAACATCTTAATTAGTCCATCATGTTTTACTTGATCAAGTGCCTAAATATAATCTATGAAGCACAAGAATATGTCCTTCTGTGTCTCTATTGATCTTTCTTTTTGGTGTCCATAATGTATATATTGCATTATTTGTACCATTTCCTTCCACAAATCCATATTCTTCTTCACCAATTTCTTTTCTTTTCTTTTTTTTTCTTGTTCTTCTCATTATAATTCTGAGTGTTGTGTTGTTTGTCCATCAAGAATGATGATAACCATTCATTTCTACCAGTGGGGTTGAAAGTATGGAGCCGTGAGTTCTAAGATGGCTGATAAGGCCATTTTGGCTCGAAATGTTCTTTGACAATGTGGACAAAGAATGCTTGACGTTCCAGGAGGAGGATCTCCTGCAGTGGTTTTTCTGTCCAGCCTTTTCTTCACAGCTATTGCAGTCCTGGATGCTTCACAAGTGATTGCACCCTTGCGTAATGATGATGTACGCCAGGAATTTCGGTCTTTGGCAGCAGTCTCCCAGGTGTCAAGATGAATTCCAAAAGCTTTCAGTGAGATTTTCAGTGTCTTTAAAGCGTTTCCTCTGTCCGCCTTGTGAGCGTTTACCACAATGCAGCTCGCCGTAAAAACAAAAAAAAATTCGTTTAGGGAGCCTGTGATCTAGTATGCGAATTAAGTGACCAGCCCAGAGAATCTGATTCTTCGTTAGTTTAGTATGGATACTGGGCATGGACGCTCTTTCTAGAACTTCAGTGTCTGGGATCTTGTCTTGCCATTTAATCTTCAATAGCTTCCTAAGGCAGACTGTGTGGAAGTGGTTTAATTTCCTAGCGTGTCGCTGATAAACAGTCCAGGTTTTACAAGCATATTCATCATTGGCACCTTGCCGTCTTGACAGACGATGGTTTGTGCTTTAAAAAGGCATAATAACTTTTACCTATGGCGGTAGCGAATGTGATTGATAAGGCCAATTCGCGCTCTAAATGTCCGTTCACAGTGGGTGCATGTGAACACGTGGTCATTTCCACCACCATGCACCATCTTACGTCTCACACGCTAGGTGTGTGACTTATCTGCAATAATTTTCTCCTTTGTCTTTATTCCATTTCTGATGTTTGCCCTCCATGCAACACGTTCAGCGGCGACTTGTTCCCAATGTGCATTATCAATGCCTGTATCAATCATGTTCCGCTTACACACATCTTTGTATCGTAGTAGAGGCCGACCCTGAGATCTCTTACCCATCTGTAATTCACCAAAAAAGATGTCCTTTGGTATTCTACCATCATCCATCCTCCTAAGATGTCCCATCCATCTAAGTCTACGAAGACTGAGCATGGAATAAACCGTCACACAACCTGATCTTTCCAATACTTCAGTATTTGTGATTTTGTCTTGCCACTTAATACCAAGAATTCTTCACAGACACCGCATATGAAAGCTGTTTAAACGTTTCTCTTGGTGTGAGTAAGTTGTCCAGGTTTCACTGCCATAAAGAAGAGTACTAAGGACACAGGCTTGAAAGACAAGGACTTTTGTTTTGGCAGTAAGCTTCTTGTTCTCCCAGACTCTTTTTCTTAATCTGTTCATTGTTGTTGCTGCCTTACCAATCCGGATGTTGATTTCCTGATCTAGGGATAATTTGCTATTTACCACTGATACTAGATATGTAAAATGGTCTACCATATCTAGTTTGGCGTCGTCAATAAAGATTGATGGTACCCCATGTGCACCTTGTGACATAATCTGTGTCTTCTTTTTGCTAATTGTTAAACCAAATTCAGAACAAGCATTGGAGAATGCAGATAGTAGACATTGCAATTCTTCCTCAGAGTGGGTCGTAATCGCAGCATCATCTGCAAAAAAGCTACTCTCTAATCAGTACCCTCCTAATTTTGGTCTTGGCCTTCAATCTCTGAGCATTGTAGAGGCCGCCATCTGAGCGTGAGTGAATGTATATACCACCATATTGATCACGAAAGGCATATTTCAGTAGAAGTGAAAAGTATATCACAAAGAGGGTGGGGGCTAGTACACAACCTTGCTTAACTCCACTCTTGATTTCAAACTCTTCAGAAGTTGCACCATCAAACTTGATTATACCCTTCATGCCTGTGTGGAACGATTCCACAATGGACAGAAGAGTTGGTGGGCAGCCAATCTTCTTTAGTGCCTTGAACAGACCCTCACGACTGACCAAATCAAAATGCCTTTGTGAGGTCGATGAAGGCAATAAACAGTGATTGATTCTGTTCACGGCATTTTTCTTGCATTTGGCGCAATGAGAATATCATATTAATGGTAGACCGGTACTGTCGAAAGCCACACTGTGATTCGGGGTAGACTTGATCTCCTAGGACTTGAAGTCTGCGCAGAACAATTCTGGCAAATACTTTTCCAACAATACACAGAAGTGAAATACCCCTATAGTTGTTGCAGTCGCTCCGATCGTCCTTGTTCTTGTACAGTGTTATGATGCTTGAATCTTTGAAATCCTGTGGGACTTGTCCTTCTCGCCAGCATAGCTCTATTAGCTGGTGGATCTGTAGAGTGAGTGTGTCTTGTCCCCTTCTGATAACCTCTATTGGAATCCCATCCTTACCTAGAGCCTTGCCAGATGCAAGTTCATTTATAGTACACTTAACTTCTGTTATGGTGGGAAGTGTGTCCAGGTGGTCAAGAGTTGGTAGAGCCTCTATGGCGTTGAGGGCATCATCCGCTAGTTTGGTCTCACTTGAGTAAAGCTCCAAATAGTGCTCTACCGATCTGTGCATCTGCTGTTTCTTATCAGTTATGATTTCTTCAGTCAAGGTTTTCAATGGTGCACTTCTTTTGATCACTGGACCACAGGCTTTCTTTATTCCTTCATACATGCTTCTGATGTTTCCCTTATCACTTGCGATTGGAATGGACTCACATAACTTGATCCAATAATCATTTGCACACTGCCTGGCAGCCTTTTGCACATCCTTCCTAGATTGCTTTAGATCACTCAGAGTGTTACGCGTTGGTCTTTCTTTGTTTCTTAAGAGAGCTGTCACGAAAATAAACTTGATGTTCGATCAATGACAAACAAGACCCGACATTAGTCTGCAAAAACAAGCAACCCTTTGATGTTGTATGAAATGAGAAAAATACGTCGCGTCAAACTGTCTGCCTACGGTCGGCATTTCTGTATGATGTGGATTGTTCGAGAAACAAATACGTCTCGTTACAATGTTTACACCGGTCGGCATTTTGTTAACAAATTGTTGCTCGAGACGAACAACGGCGTCATCTGTCTGCAAGGCGAGAGTCGGCCTTTGAAGTGATAGACGGAATGTCTGACTAGAAGTCGGATGGAGTCAGTGATGTGGGGAGAAGGTCTCTGGCTCACAGACAGCCAGGATCTTTGTTGTATGAGACAAAGAATTCCCCAGATGAAAGTGAACTGGACGGCGGGTTGACTCAAGTTAGTCTAGAACAGGAGGAGGAAACCAGATTCTGGACGGATCAGCGTCTAGACTTTTTGGTGACGTCACTCCAGCCCAATATAAAAAAAGCGTTGCGGTAAATAAGTGGAGTTAGTCGATGAAGATTTCTGAAGTGGGAAAGATCGGTGCAGTTTTCCGAGTTGTGCTCAATGAAAGAAACTAGGGTGTCAAATTGTTGATAGTTATCGGCGGACATAGATCCAGTCTGTGATTGCCTAGTTTCGATTAGCAACCGGAATAGGCATATGGTAGGCTATTAATCATATCTAACTTAGAGTATGATTAGGAATAGAGTACAGTACTGTGCGGTGATATAATGTATTATAGGTGCGGTGATATAATGTATTATATGTGCGGTGATATAATGTATTATAGGTGCGGTGATATAATGTATTATAGGTGTGGTGATATAATGTATTATGATTAGTGATAGAATGTTCTATAAGTGCGGTGCTAGAAAGTATCAAAGGAGCGTCGGCACTAGTATCCTATTGTGTGGCTTCAACTAGCTTGTGTGATATATCATTTTACTCAGGGAATTGAGGACAATGTAGTGGAATAATAATTAGAGAGATTAAAGATGGTTGAGAGGGGGGAGGAATGTGAAATTGTAGGATCTTCCAGTAGGGCATCTGCTAGGTTTCTACCCGTTCCTTTATTCTTTCCTGGTGTTGCCATGTCTCAGATCATATGATGAGTTATTTGGCCGTATGACAGAGATCGGATCTCTGTTATAGATCTGAGTGCTGCTATTGGCCTACACTCACCTAATTCCGGCCAGGACTGAGTTGCCCTCACCATAGTATTCTCTATTCTACAGGTTCCATTTACAGGTCCACGTATGTGTGCTATGATTTTCAACAGTGAAGCTAACACATTTTAGAAGATGATGGCTCAGAATTTAAAGACAGAAGTTGCTGAGAGGCCGCTACATTGGGCTTATACCCAAGTTGGTTTGCGGGAACCTGGCTTCTGCTGAGCAGGACATGCTGATGAGATTTATGTTTAGCAAGTGATAGTTGTATCACTGAACAGTCAGAACATTGTAGATATACACTACTGATACCAGGAACATTCATACAAAATTTATACTGATACCTAGAACATTCAGAGTGTGGTGTTAATATCCATCCATCCATCATGTGCCATGCCGGTAAGCGTGAGCGGTCATGTTCTGCCATCTCACTCGATCACCAGAGTCGTGGATCAGCTCCGTGTTTCTGTCTCGACCATGCCACAAGGGGTGTTAATATGGGGAATCTTTAAAACCAGTGACACTAGATCCATTAAGATTTCCCCAGTAACAGTGACAATAGGGTTAGAATTTTTCTTATTAACAATCAGTTAAGTAACAGAGGAAATTCATAGTGGGAATCAGATTGAAGACTCTCATTAGACAGTGTTTGTCATGGGTGTCCAAGCATCCTAGTGGTTCAAGAGACAACGGAGGAAGTCTTCACGTGACCGGAGGAGCATCACCTTGGTGAGGTTGCTTGTCTGGAATACATGGTGCTGGTGTTTTCTCAGCACAGTGATGAGAATTACTATACTCCTGAACACTGATCTGAGTCTATATACACTTTAGAATATACGTCACACATTCTACACCTTATATATACACACACACACACTTCTCCTACATATACTCTTTGCTTTAATAAATTTCTTGTTTTTATTTGTTGAAGCTAGAGTTGTCACGTATGTTATGTTGGGGAAGAATGAGAGGGGGCATGATCCAGGAGTGAGTAAGAGTGAGAAGAAGGTGTCTTCAGATTGAGGGAGTAATGTGGACGGATTCTGCTGGATATCTCCAGGATAGTGATATTGAATTAAAACAAATGTGGGTGTTGATTCCCCTCACTCCAGGGACGACACTAAAGTGGTAAAGAGGAACAAATAACCATTACGACATTCATTCTTTACACACACGACAAGAGCTATCTTCTTCTTATCAATCAAGGGCTGCAGAGTCTGGCGTTTTGCCACAAACCAGTCCTGCCTCTTATGATCCACAGTGCCGTAAACTCCTACGGAATTTTATAAAGGGTTTCCTTAAGTTGACCCCACTTTTCATTTACTGTACAATTTTCTGGTGTATCAGTGAAAGCGTCTTCAAGTTGCTGTTGAAACTGAAAGCACTTTTCAGGATCGTGAGTGTTAATAACAATAATCCTGGGGCTAGATTTGTGTTTAGCTGTGTAGATTCTCTTTGGTCTCAGTCTAACCCTTTCAACAACCAAAGAGTGATCCGTATCACAGTCAGCACTGTGGTAACTTCGTGTCAATGATATATGGTTCAGATGTTGTCTCCGTGTGATGATGAAGTCCAGCTGGTGCCAATGGCCTGATCTTGGATGTTTCCATGTGACCTTATGCAGCTCTTTTGTTTTAAAAAAGGAGTTTGTAATACATAGGTCGTTTCTGGTGCAATGCTCCAGCAGCCTTTGCCCATTTTCATTCATGCGACCGATGTTGTATTTTCCAAGGCACACCGGCCATGAATTCGAGTCTTTGCCCACACGAGCATTGAAATCACCGAGCATATAAATGTAGTCAGACTTTGGAACTGCCTTGATCACGGAGTCTAACTCCTCATAGAAAGAATTCTTTACATCATCAGATGAGTCGAGTGTCGGTGCATATGCAGTAATAATGGTGGCAAAACGACAAGAGGTTGCCAAGCGTAGGGATAATAGTCTTTCATTCCTCCTGCATGAATTTCAGTCATTCCCAGTAGCGAATTCTTCACTGCAAAGCCCACACCGTGTTGCCTTTTTTCTGCCTGCCCTCTACCCTTCCAAAAAAAGGTGTAATTGTTTTCCCTGAGTGACCCTTCCTCAGCGAGGCGAGTCTCCTGCAGGACAGCAATATCAATGTTAAGACGATTGAGTTCGGCATAAATCACAGCCGTTTTTCTCACATCGTTAATATTGGTCAAGTCAGTGGAAAATCCTGGACACATGGTTCTCACGTTCCAAGTTGCAAGCCTTAGCTTGAGGTTTCTATTTTTTCTTTTTATTAGTCCCTGGTGCATTGGTTTTACAGCCTGCGATACAGATTTTGTCCTAGCCCCAAGCACCCATTGAAGCAGGCAGGCTGTGGCGGATCAGCACCCAATTGGTCGGGGGCTGTCCAGCTTGAGGCGGGCGGTAGCTGATCAGTGACACCTGTAGGTGTCTCCCACCGTCAGAGGCAACGCGTGGCGCCCCATGTCTACGCCAACTGACATGAACTTATAACCTGTAACAGTTGCCTCTCGCTTTGATTCCGAGACCTGTTAAGACCAGGGATGGAGTTATTGCCTCTCCATAGCACAAAGCCTGGGCCTCCATAGAGCCTCCATAGCACAAGCATATAGCAGTGTGGATAATACAACTAACTGCTTTGTAGACTTTCAGCTTTTTTTGCCGGCTTATTCCGTTTCTGTTCCATACATTCTTGTACAGTCTGTCAAAGGCCGCGCTGGCCTTGGAGATTCTTGCATTCACTTTGTCATCAATTGTAGCAGCTTGTGACACAGTGCTGCCAAGATATGTGAATTTGTCCACAACACTTAGTCTATGACCATTCACCTTTGATATTCGTCACGGTTTGATTATTCCATGGAGCTGGCTGGTACATAACTACAGTTTAGTTTAGTTTAGTCGACGGATCAACATCAGGGCACACGGGTGTAACCCATAATTGCTCCATTCTACTCTTAACTCAAGCCTGAGTCCGGAGAATCTCAGCTCAGTGCACGAACTCCGTAGCATCGGTGAGGATCCTGAAATACTTTGGGTAGATTTTTAACTCGAAATTTTGCCCGGACAGCGCCGTTAGGCTACTCTTTTTCGATTTCCAACTGCCAAGGGATTTTTTACGTGCGCAACATACACACGGGCGTTCGATCTCACTACCCAGAGACTAGGGGAAATTTGTTACTAGACGTCCACGTGAAAAAAATCTCGGCCCTCACCGGCTTGAACCCGGGACCACCAGCACTCGAGGCGGTTACCATACCTCGAGACCACTCATCCCCCATGTAGACAAGTTGATATTGAGTCCGAAGTTGGCATAGGCATATGAGAAAGCTGAAATATTGTGTTGCATGTCTGCCTCTGAGTTGGCTTATAGAGCCCAATCATCAGCAAACAGCAGCTCTCTGACGGTGTCGCTGCTAGTTTTGGTTTTAGCTTTCAGCCATTAATTCAATAATATTTTAATAATAATTCTGAGTAGAAGCTTAGTGATATTGTTTATGGGGTTAATCATGCGAAAATCTTCGCATTCCATTGCTCCTGGTCTTTTTAGTATAGCTATAAATACAGAATTTAGCATCTCGCTCGGTAGATATACACTGCTGTAAATATCATTCAACATTTTAATTAATATATCTACTCTAAATTCTCCCAGTACCTCTAATTCTTCTATTGTAATTCCATTTGACCCAGCTGTTTTACCTTTCTTCATATGTTTGACAGCGTCAGAGACTTCTTTTAGAATAGGTGGACCTTCTAAGTTGCTTTCTTCTGTTAATTCTTCCCTGTCTCCATCATATAAGTCTCTTATATACTCATTCCACCTCTTCATTATAGCATCCTCCTCCAATAATATTTTTTTCCTGTTTTTGATTTTAAACATACTGTATTTAATCTCATTTTCTTTCCCGTGCATATTTTTTTTTTTAATCGTTAATACAATTTAATTAAATTTTCTTGCACTGCTCGCTTAACCAACTTTCTTTTGTCTTCACAAAATTATCTCTTATTTCTGTATTTATCTTATCATATTCTTGTTTGACATTTTTACTCCATGTAATACGTGTTATAAATGTAACTATATAAACAAACATTGAGGTCTGCTGTACAATCTCTAGAACAAAAATATTTTTGCTGGGTGTACATAATGATAGGGGAGCGGCTGACCGAAAGGCTAAGAACTCCTGGTTCTCCTCCGGGAGACTCGGGTTCGAATCCTCGGTAAGGTGTGGATTTTTTTCTGTCGGGAGTAAAAAGAAGGTCCTACCCTGCACAGTTCGCGGCGACTGCACCAGCTAGGTGGCCTTAATTCCTCAGGCCCAAGGCGCAACCCCCCCCCCCCCCCCGCACTACAATGCAAGGTTCTATAGGCAGTAGATGACAGTTTTTTTTTTTTTTTACAGTACATAATGATAAGGTTGTATGTTAAATATCATTTTCCCTCAATTGGTTATGTGATATGGTTTCTTATACCGGGGAAACAATTGTGAACGCACTATAGTTACGTAATGTTATGGTTAACACAGTCATAGTTTTGGCGTTCAAAATAAAGATTAACCGACATACTGCACTCCGAAGGGTCGTAATCGGTTTTGTTAACCCACATTTTGTGGTGCTCAGTCTCAATCAATAATTATTGTTATCGCTCAAATGCTCCATAACCCAGCGATAAAAATTGATTACAAAAATAAAATATCTTTAATTTCAGCATGACTATGATGTTAAAATATTGTTCAATATATAGTAACTAGAAAATATTTTGTTAAAACTGAAATGCAATAAGGTAATGTTAAGAAACTACATGAGTAAATAAAGATGATTTTAAAATATAGCTTTGTTGCTAATTGTTAGGGTTATGTCCCTTACCCAGAATACTGTAATGTATGTGCTGTTAGGATTACGTCCCTTAACTTATTTGGATTATATTGAAGGTCGGAGAGAGACATGTGAGGAAAAACTGAGGTGCCTTCGCCTTGACAAGTAGCCTGACTATATAGGTCAAGACAGTGACTAAAGCAATAGCCTGGCCTGGGGCACACACTTTCAGCTAGGCATGTTCTCTCAGTGATTCAATCAGTTTGTTCAGGAAGATCGAGATGGACTGGGCTGGAGTGAGTAGATCAATGCTAACAAACATCACCTTTTGGTGCCAGGCCAAGCAGGTGTAAGTTGAGTTGTTGAGTTGAGTCAAGAAACGACATTACAGCACTCGGCACATTCCCATACGTGCTCCGTCCTCAACTACAACAGTCAGCAAGTCCCAATACTTATGGTACCGGCAGCAGGCTGATTATGTCTCTGTCTGGCCTTTCATCAGAGTCCCGAATGTCGGCCAGATCCTCTGGTCACTCCCTGCAGTACCACTCAATCCAGGGGGGGGGGGGGGGGGGGAATCCAGAATCCAACAGATGGTCTCTATTTGTTATTGTTGAATGGAAGCCTGCCACTCTGTCCGAAGCATGCCTGTCTGCACCTTTATCGTCATACTTTGTGAGTCCGCCACAGTCACGACATGCGTGTGACGTTTGTCCTCCAGCCAGGGGAGCACAGCTGTGACTGCCTCCACCTCCATTCTCAGACTAGGTATTGTGGTCACGCAGGTGTAAGAGGAAATGAGCAATTGTTAGTATAACAGAGTAGGCTGTTATACGGGGTTTAGTTAGGTGGCACGGCGTGCAAGGGGAAAGAGACAAATAGCTGATGCACGCGTGAGCACCGTAGCTAGGTAGTTAAGGACGCTCACGTGCTGACGTAGGGGTAAATAGGGGATCAGTTACTACCCAGCGGCCAAGCCAGCAAGATGTATCTACATTTATAGTCAGTGTATTCATTTTGATATGACTTGAAGACTCTCACAATAAACTGAGTCATTTCCAATCATCGTTGGCTTGACTTCCTCCATTCAGTTGCCTTTGTGCTTCACTGTTACAGAAGCCAAACTGGTGGCGTGACGTTTTCAGAACTGGGTTGTCGAAGAAGAAGGGGTAGAAAGGATGCTAGTTGGAATATTCGTTGATGGAATAAAGTCGGATGGATTTAAATTTAAGCTTATGAGGGAAAATCCTGCAAGATTATCACGGGCTGTGGATATAGCTGTACAGGAAGAAAGTTTGAGAAGGAGATTCAGACTAAGGGTAGGAAGAGAAATAGGAAGCAATAGAGAAGATAGAATTGAGGAACCTATGGAGATAGGACAAGCAAGGTACGGATGGAGAAGACGGGGAGAAATACAGACACTGCAGGGAAATAATAACGAAAGTAATCAAGATAGAGGAAGACAAATGAGAAATCTTATAAGAGAGACAGAACTAGTACAAATATGGTCTGTTGGAATTGTGGACAGAGGGGACACACTTTTAGATTTTGTGGTAACAGACGCGCTCAGGTTAGTGCACAGAATGGAAGTGTAGATAGTAGACCAAATATGAATTTTGGAGAAATGCAGAGAAATTTTGCAAGCAGAGGAACGCAGGGAAACTGGCATCCCACTTACTGAGTAGGACCTGCGGTAGGAGGGAAAATAAAAAGGTCCTAAGAATTAAGGAATATGTCGATTACCCGAATAACAAGTATAGGAGGACAAGTAGAAATTGAGAATATAGAAAGTGGTCTCAACTTGGAGAGATAAAACAGTTCTCAGTGAATATGACGGATCCCAGTTCATGCATTATAGAAATAGGAAAATTTAGAATTAGAACATTGATTGATTCGGGAGCTCAAGTCAGCGTGATCAAGGAAAAATTCTTATATCGCATATTAAAGAATTTCAGAATATTTAGGAATCAGGACAACCTTCACTCTGTTACCGGACAAAATTTAGAGGTGATTGGTCAAACGATGATAAACTTTAAATTAGGAGGGATAAATGTGAGACACCTTTTCCATGTAGTCAAAGATTTAAGTAGGAACATGATCCTAGGTAGGGCTTTCTTACTGAAAAATGGGGTAAGACTTTATTTTGACTTACATAAGTTGAGATTTCAAGATGTGTATGTAGATTTAGTGGAGGATATGCACGCATCGGCACTGGTCAGAGTAAAAACATCCATGACTTTAAAACCACAGACGGTCAATCTGATCCAAGCAAAAATTAGTATTTGATAGGCTAAGATTACACGATGTTAAATTGAAACTCAGTAAATGTGAATTTCTAAAAACAGAAACTAAGTATTTGGGGTACATCATCGATAGAGAATGAATTAAACCAGATCAGGACAAAGTAAAAGTCATTAGAGAATTACCTGCTCCGACCAATGTGAGGGAAGTTAGAGCTTTTATCGGTATGTGTGGGTACTATCGTCGGTTCATTCCAAATTTCGCACAAATAGCAGAACCCATCACAAACCTGACTTGCAAATACGCAAGATTTAAATGGAATGTAGATTGTCAGAAAGCATTTGATTCTTTGAAAAATAGTTTAACAATAGTTCCATTATTGGCACATCCAGATCTAAACAAACAATTGATTTTATATACAGATGCTTCAGATAATGCCATAGGAGCATGTTTAACGCAACCATATGAAGGAGAAAACGCAGGAATACCAGGAGTTAAGAACGAAAGACCAATCTACTTTCTGTCACACAAACTTAGTAAGTCTCAAAAAAAGTGGGCGACGGTGGAAAAAGAGGCATACGCTATACACTATGTCCTACAGAAACTAAATTATTACTTACATAACGCCAATTTTATTATTAAAACTGATCACATGCCATTAAAGTCTTTACTAAAGGCTCCAGTACACAACAGGAAAATACAAATATGGGCGTTGAATTTGCAAGGTTATAACGCAAAAGTAGAGTACATATCAGGAAAACAGAACACCTGTGCCGATTTATTGTCCAGAATCCCGTATCCAGAGATGTTTGAGAATACTGAAGATGAGGGTGAACCAGAGATAGACGACCGAAACTGGCAAGTAAATATACTAGATTCGGCCATATTGAATAGAGAAAATTTTGGAAGCTCACAGACAGAACATGAATCTGAACCAATAGCGGAAGATCCACAATTACTGCATTTTAATATGAAGGAAGAACAGGAATTGGATCCGAAAGTAATAGAAATAAAACGGAAGTTGAAAGAAACAGGTGAAAACAGTTTTAAGAAAAAAATTTTCGAGTTGCAGGAAGACAATCAGTTATATTATGTGAGTGAAAAAGGTGATGCATTGAGAAAATACATTCCGAAACATTTAGAAATTGAAATTTTGAAGGCATATCATGACGAGAATGGTCATCTTGGTCGTGACAAGTTATTTAAAGCTGTCAAGAATAAATATTACTGGCCGAACTTATTTAAGAGCATTTACTAATATGTTGACGCATGTGAGAAATGTAGGTTAAGAAATATGAAAACAATTAAATGTCCCTTACAAGAAACTGATATTCCTCAGTTTCCAATGCAGAAAGTAAGTTTAGATATTTCAGGTCCTCATCCTAAAACGTTATTGGGGAATGTATATCTACTTCATATCGTGGATTGCTATAGTTTATGGCCAGAGGTATATCCAATTCCAGATAAGAACGCTGATTCTATTATTAATATTTTTCTACAGGAATATATACCAAGATTTTGTTGTCCACAGACAGTACTTACAGATAATGGAAAGGAATTCGTAAACAAGAAGTTTGAGAAATTATTACAAGATTTGAATATCGCCCACATAAAAACTTCTTATTATAGACCTTCCTCAAATGCGAAAAATGAGAGACAACATCGGACATTACACAATATACTAGCAAAAAATGTAGAGGAACATGATAGGGATTGGGATCTTTACTTGGGACCTGCACTAGGGGTGATACGGACACACCAAAATGAAGGGACAGGTTTTTCACCATTTTACTTGCTACACGGAAGAGAACCAGTACTCCCAATTGACAATCTATTAAAACCTAGACGAAAATATATGGGGGAGGATTTTCAGGAAATGATTTTACAAGAAATGCACAAAGCACATGTAAGGTTGAGAGGGCAATATAATTAAAGCCAGGGAAAGACAGAAAAATTACGCAGATAAAAATACACAACTACAAGAATTTAAAGTAGGTGATAGGGTTTACTATAAGAAACATAGAAGAAACTCCAAATTTGATGCTCATTGGATTCCAGGATATTACATTTTAGAAAAGCTAGGTCCAGTATCATATAGTATCAAGAACCAAATTACAGGACATGTGGCACGTTCACATGTGGAGCATTTAAGACGAGATAATAATGATAAAAAAAAATTGTGTTGCGTATCCCTTACGGGACGTTGCAGTCAACACCAGCATTTTCAGCTGCTGTTGATGTACTAGGCAAACGTTACGTTCAGTAGTTTGCCATTGCTTTCTGAACGACCGGCCTCTATACCTTTTTCGAAAAAACCTGCACCGCCGTGTTTCGAACCCGGGTATACGGGCTCACAAACCGCGTTCGCAAGCCCTTCAGCCATAGAGACCGGTGATAATGATAAGGGAGATGATAATAATAATTATTATTCAGAAGGGTTATACTCAGATGGATAACTCGTCAGACGAGTTACATATGCGATACCCTCGGATTTTGGAAAAGAACTGGTACAAAAACAAATAATAACAACACCATTTTACGACGAAACTTGTGAACAAGCGGAAACAATACCGAAAACTCTTATGAGAGAAGAAAATAATACGTATGATGGTTATAATAGTGTTGAATCTATGGAGCAGGAAGTAACTGCTCCGTTTAAGAATACCAGACAAGCAGTGAAAAGGAGGATAGATAGACAAAAAGAAAGAGAAGTTAAAAGACAAAAGAGAATTAGAGAAAGTTCATCAAGTGACGAGGATATGCCACTGTTAGAAAGGTCATTAAGAAACCAAGATAGACAGATTAGGTTGGATATAGAAAGAAAAAAAATTAGAGGCCGCCAGCAATGTAAATACAGAAGAACAAGAAATGGATGAAAAATCAGAGACTGACGGAAATAGTGGTATGAAGGAAGATATTTTAAGTTCTCTTCAGGAAAATGAGGACATTGATGTAGAGATGGCACTTATAGAGAAAAATCTAGCATTGTTGAAGAAGTGGAGATATGGCAAATAGATTGATAAGAAATACTCTGCAGATAGCAGGAGATAAAATTGTTGTTGATTTAATGATGGTTTGGCATATAACTGATTGTATTAAGATTTTTATAGTATCGTAAGTGGTATAAAACAATACCTGTAGTTCAAAGTGCAGATAAATGATAAACTTGTTGTGGAGTAGTGGAATAGGCATGACTTGTGTTTTTTGTAGTGAATAGGTATATATTACTCATTAGTCCGTACAAGCGACTAATGATGTTTGATTACAATAAGTAATTTTGCTTGAACATGATTATTTTGTTATTATGCATATGATGTGGGGATAAAAGGATGTTAATTTTAAAAAAGGGGGAAGTGTTTTGTTATAATTTACGATTGTTTATCATGTTCAATCGTTTTGCATTGTTAAATATTAAGTATAGAAATTTTTAAGTTGTTAGAACTTGTTGGAAAAATAGTTACCAGTTGCTCGCTCTGAGTAAAGACAGCGTTAATAGAAACACATGGATGTGGGGGTTGAAATAAAAGCTGCATTAGATAGCGTTAATAGAAATACATGGATGTGGGGGTTGAAATAGGAGCTGTATTAGACAGCGTTAATAGAAATACATGGATTGAATGCCATGTTGGATTATGGGAGGAGAGTAGTTTAACTAAAAAAGGGGGCGGCTGTGCTTATCAGCATAAAATAAACATATTGGGAATAAGTATGTTCAGAGTAAACGAACATGGGCAATAGTAATTGGAGGACGCTGTGGTTACAGCATGAAAGAAGAAGTGGAAATCATAATATAGGAACAGTAAATTTTTTTGGATCGAAAGCCATGGAGGTTGGGAAGGTGTGATACTAACATATTATAAACAAGGGGGAAAGTGCAATCATATATTGCTGGCTGTTAGCAGCGCAAATAATACAGGTTGGAGAGTAGAATAATATTTTTTAATACTGAGAGTAGAAGGGTGGAGTTTTAGATCGACGTAACTTTTGACAAGAGCATTTATTATTAACAAAAATGAAGATTAGCAGATTATATGATTTGGGTTTTTGAAAACTTTATTTTATAAAGTTTTGAGAGTGCATGGGAGGATAAATGTGATAAATGTGACTACTTCTTACTACTTTATATTCTTCGGTGCGCACCAACCACTTTCCTGTCTATCCTGTGTTGTTGATGTTAGTGAGAGTATGATAAGTTGTAGAAATACATAAGAATCTTCAATTTTTGTTAACCATAATTTCGATCGACATTTTATTAATGAAATGAAGCGGGTTGCTTTGAGAATAGTATTATAAGAAGAGCTTTTGTGATATAGACTTACGATATGTAAATAATGTATGTGGATATTATAATGAAGAAGAAGTATAGAGTATGGGTTGTGGCGGCTGGCTATAAGATAAATTGTTGGGATAGAGAGAGGTTTAATGAATAAGAGTTCCAGGTTAGAGTTAGAGGTATATGAATTTTGTAGTTGGGAGTTGAGATAGGTTCATATTGTTTGCTGCAAGATATGTAAGCGGATTGCTTATGATTTTACTGAAACGAAGAAGAAGTAATTGTGTGGGATTATTTGGTTAAGTGTCTTGTGGGGTCATAGATTTGGGGTAAATGAGTTGTGGAATAAAGACTTTTCGGGGAAAAGTCTTGTTAGGGTAGAAAGGTAATATAACAGAGTAGGCTGTTATACGGGGTTTAGTTAGGTGGCACGGCGTGCAAGGGGAAAGAGACAAATAGCTGATGCACGCGTGAGCACCGTAGCTAGGTAGTTAAGGACGCTCACGTGCTGACGTAGGGGTAAATAGGGGATCAGTTACTACCCAGCGGCCAAGCCAGCAAGATGTATCTACATTTATAGTCAGTGTATTCATTTTGATATGACTTGAAGACTCTCACAATAAACTGAGTCCTTTCCAATCATCGTTGGCTTGACTTCCTCCATTCAGTTGCCTTTGTGCTTCACTGTTACATTAGGCTTGCGGGCAGGGCTGTTGTAGAAAGCGGGCCAGCAATAGACCGGGCTGGTATACTGATTGCCCTCATAGAGACGATTAAATTAATCAAACGATGACTGTGAATCTGCAGCCGTGACCAGACTGCAGAAACATCAAATTGAGCTGAGGCAAGAAACGACATCACAGTGTTCGGGATATTTCTATATGCGCTCCGTCCTCATCTTCAGTAACCAGCGAAGAGTCCCAGTACTAATGGTACCAGTTGCAATATGATTATATGTCCGTGTGGCTTTTCTTCCGAGTACTGAGTATCGACCAGATCCTCTGATCACTCCCTGTCGCAACATTCTTTCCAGGCAATGAAGGTATATCTGTTCTTCCGCACTATACGCATGATCGCGAAGGGTCCTGGCCACATAGTGCAGCAATACCCCATCCAGCGGTGCAGACTATAAAGTCAAAACGGGTAAGCCCAGACAAGAGCGCTCGTTATACAGGGATCTGGAGAAGAATAGTCAACAATCACAGAATTTGTGTCGTTGACTCCTACACGCTGAGGGAGATACGCTGTGGGGATAATCTGTCGATCAACTAATGTGACTAACTAACTCGACTCTACTAATTTGCCTCGCCCTCCGTTCAATTCCGAACACAGTCATTCGGTTCCCGAGTGTAATGTTCCCGGAGACTCCTGGAGGTCGTTGCTGTAGCAACGGAGTTTGTGATTTGTGCGACGCTTTCGGCAGTTCGCTGCGTTAAGAGACTGAGCCATATGGGATAAAAACCCGGTGTAATGAAGTCAACCCTGTCGACTTTTAAGCGACTTTTTAAAGCGACTTTCTTACCTTCATTCAGTGAGTCGGACTTCTATCAAATTCACTTACTTTCACTCACAGCCTAGCTCACTTGCTTTTACTCTACCCTTAGTTTCTAACAAACTAAATTACCTTCACTGTAATCTTTGTTTATACTACAAACACTTACCTTCGCTCTCTCCCAAGTTTATAACAAACTAAATTACCTTCAGTGTAGTCTTAGTTTATACTAAATTCACTAACCTTCACTCTCTCCCTAGTTTCTAACAAACTAAATTACTTTAACTGTAATCTTATGTGTACTAAACTCACTTACCTTCACTCTATCCCTATTTTTTAACAAACTAAATTACCTTCACTGTAATCTTTGTTTATACTACACACACTTACCTTCGCTCTATCCCTAGTTTCTAACAAGCTCAATTACCTTCACAGTAATCTTAGTTATACTAAACTCACTTACCTTCACTAATATCCCTAGTTTCTAACAAACTAAATTACCTTCACTTTAATTATAATCTTAGTTTATACTAAATCTCTTACCTTCGAGCTATTTCACATCAGCTGGAATCTAGTCACACAAAATGAGTTCAACATTTCAGCATTTTCAATTTGTACGCATTACTCCGTACCCACTTTGCATATTTTATTTTGATTTGCACATTTGAAATTTGACATTTCTAGCAGCAAAGTTCCCCTTACACCGTTCTCTACAAGGCCAGGTTTCTTGGCGTTACAGGCCATGGCATTTATGACGGGTGACGGAGTCAGTGTCACTAGCATTCAATACATATCCAAAATTTTCTGTGTTATCATAAATACTGTTACAACCACCAGTATGTTTTCTTATGTTAGTAGTTCCGTCATCGACATCAATACCACCATCACTGCCACCACCACGATCACTTGATCATCACCACTACTACTACTACTACTACTACTACTACTACTACTACTACTACTACTACTACTACTACTACTACTACTGCTACTACTGCTGCTGCTGCTGCTACTGCTACTACTACTACTACTGCTGCTGCTGCTACTACTACTACTACTACTACTACTACTACTACTACTACTACTACTACTACTACTACTGCTACTACTGCTGCTGCTGCTGCTGCTGCTACTGCTACTACTACTACTACTGCTGCTGCTGCTACTACTACTACTACTGCTACTACTACTACTACTGCTGCTGCTGCTGCTGCTACTACTACTACTACTACTACTACTACTACTACTACTATTACTACTGCTACTACTGCTGCTGCTGCTGCTGCTACTGCTACTACTACTACTACTGCTGCTGCTACTACTACTACTACTACTACTACTACTACTACTACTACTGCTACTACTGCTGCTGCTGCTGCTGCTACTGCTACTACTACTACTACTACTGCTACTACTGCTACTGCTACTACTACTACTACTGCTGCTGCTACTACTACTACTACTACTACTACTACTGCTACTACTGCTGCTGCTGCTGCTACTGCTACTACTACTACTACTGCTGCTGCTACTACTACTACTACTACTACTACTACTACTACTACTACTACTACTGCTGCTGCTGCTGCTGCTGCTGCTACTACTACTACTACTACTACTGCCACTACTACTACTGCCACTACTACTATTTTACGAATGTAATTCTGTAAGCAATGAAAGAATATGTTTAAAAACCTATATCAGGCACACGTTAAAACCATTTATTATTATGCTTATATCTGTCCTTATTTCTCAACGTAATATCTGCGAACATTGATGTACTTATCCCATTATTTTATCAATCCCTCCAATACAATCTTAGCAGTCTTTAGTAGATGCAGTTATTGCTGCTTTAGTCACGTTTGCGCCTCACTCTCAACTTCCTTGACATCAGCGAATAGGTTGTATACCTCTTTTCACAACAAACACATGCCGCCATAGACAGGCACTTCTTTATGATTATCCTTGGCAGTAAGTCCTCAGGCCTCACTTAGAAAGTAAAAAAAAAACATGAACAGCGCGCAAATCTTCAGTGTTGCAATCTTTTAGTGTCGCCATTTTTAACCCCACATGCGTGTAAATCTTTGTATGAGCATAAGCATGAGTTAGTTACTGTCTGTCACATATAATTTTAAAAAGTTAGTTGTATATCCTTTACAGGACGTAGCAGTCAAATCCAGCATTTTTTGGCTGTTTTTGATTCCTGGGCAAGTTTACGTTGAGTAGTTTGACATTGCTTTATGAACGATCACCACTTATCATCCTCATCAAGTGTCCTGCCGGCTGGCGTAGGCGTTCATGGCTCTCCACAGATCTCGGTCTTTGGTGTTCTGGATCAACTCTGCTGATGATATTCCTCCATGCCACCGTCTCAATCCGTCCAGCATCCTTTCTCTTGGTCTGCCTCTGCCTCTCTTCCCCTCGATCTTTCCGGTTGTCACGATGTTCTCCAGTGCCTCTCCTCACAGCACATGACCAAAGAAAGCTGTTTGTCTCTTTCTTATTGTTGTATATAGTGTTCTAGTTTCATTAGCCTCTTTCAGGCAATCATTGTTGGTTACTCTGGCAGTCCAAGGAATTCGCAACATTCGTCTTAAAAACAACATCTCTGTTGCTTCTAAGTTCTTCCTAATTTGTTCATTTACATTCCAAGATTCGCTGCCATACAGCAACACTGGTTCTATATAGCATTTTAGCACTCTCTTACATTCATTGATAGCGACTTATTGCATAAGATACTCTTCATTTTCTGAAATGCGGCTTTTGTCTGCCCTATTCTGCTCTTAATCTCTGTTGTATATCTTCCATCCGATGTTCTAAGTGCCCCTACGTATTTAAAATTGTCTACTATGTTGAGAATTTCCCCTTCGAGTTCTATGACACATTTTGGTGTCCCCATTTTCTTTGATATCACCATTGTTACCGTTTTCTTGATATTCAAGGAGAGTCCTTTCTGTGCACTCTCAGTTACTACAATGTCCAACAATTGTTGTAGATCTGTTGCATTATCCGCCACCAATACTGTGTCATCTGCATAGCGTATATTATTTATATTATATCCTCCGATTAGTATTCCTGGCTTCTCTTTGATCTCTCTTATTATTACTTCGCTATATAGGGAGAAGAGATCTGGTGACAAGACACACCCCAGTCGTACTCCTAGCTTTATCTGTTCGTAACTACCCTCTTTATTCCCATTTTAATTGCTGCTACTTGGTTCCAGTATATACCCACTCATACCATTGTATATAATACCAACGCAAGGCGGTCTGCTTCCAAACTGCATTCGTAACTCCTTTGCCACAGAGCCGGTGTCACACATAGACATCGAGCTATATATATAAATACCTTTATAAATGTGTCAATGTGTTGTTTGTCCATCAAGGGTGATGATGACGACCATTCATTTCATCCAGTGGGGTTGAAAGTATGGAGCTATGAGTTCTAATATGGCTGATAAGGCCTATTTTGTCTCGAAATGTTCTTTGACAATGTTGGCAAAGAATGCTTGACGTTCCAGTAGGAAGATCTCCTGCAGTGGTTTTTCTGTCCAGCATATATACCTTGCCAAAACTCGCAGAGTATATATTAATAGATCGAGAAATAGGTCACATGCGCAGAGTTGCCAAAGAAGAGTGGTTGCAGAAACAATGCAAAGGGATAGAGGATCTGGAAATGAAACACAACTCGAAAGAATTACATGAACATATAAAGAGATTTACAAACAAGAAAAAATAATATAACAGGAAACGGTTGTATCAGGGGAAAAAAATGGAGAAATTATCATTAATAACACTGGCATAATAAAAAAAAGATGGACAGAATACACAGAAGATTTATTCTGGGACGACAGGCTCAATAGACCAACATTGTATAATACTCAAGATGGACCCAAATTATTAAAGGCCGAAGTAGAAAAGGCTATTAAAAAGATGAAAGACGGAAAGGCTGCAGGTCCTGACAGGATAACAACAGAGATGATAAAATCCTTATCCAGCTTTGGCATTGATACTATCACAAAATTATGCAATGATATATATATATATATATATATATATATATATATATATATATATATATATATATATATAATTGGCACCTTGAACTTTTACCTATGGCGGTTGCGAATGTGACTGACAAGGCCAATTCGCGCTGTAAATGTCCCTTCATAGTGGGTGCATGTGAAACACGTGGTCATTTCCATCATCGTGCACCAGCTTACGTCTCACACGCTCGGTGTGTGACTTATCTGCAATAATTTTCTCCTTTGTGTTTATTCCATTTCTTATCTTTGCCCTCCATGCAACACGTTCAGCGGCGACTTGCTCCCAATGTGCATTATCAATGCCTGTATCAATCATGTCCCGCTTACACACATCTTTGTATCGTAGTAGAGGCCGACCCTGAGATCTCTTACCCATCTATAATTCACCAAAAAATATGTCCTTTGGTATTCTATCATCATCCATCCTCCTAAGATGTCCTATCCATCTAAGTCTACGAAGACTGCGCATGGAATAAACCGTCACACAACCTGATCTTTCCAATACTTCAGTATTTGTGATTTTATCTTGCCACTTAATACCAAGAATTCTTCGCAGACACCGCATATGAAAGCTGTTTAAATGTTTCTCTTGGTGTGAGTAAGTTGTCCAGGTTTCACTGCCATAAAGAAGAGTACTAAGGACACAGGCTTGATAGACAAGGACTTTTGTTTTGGCAATAAGTTTCCTGTTCTCCCAGACTCTTTTTCTTAACCTGTTCATTGCCTTACCAATCCGGATGTTGATTTCCTGATCTAGGGATAATTTGCAATTTACCACTGATTCTAGATATGTAAAATGGTCTACCATCTCTAGTTCGTCGTCGTCAATAAAGATTGATGGTACACCATGTGCACCTTGTGACATAATCTGTGTCTTCTTTTTGCTAATTGTTAAACCAAATTCAGAACAAGCATTGGAGAATGCAGATAGTAGACATTGCAATTCTTCCTCAGAGTGGGTCGTAATTGCAGCATCATCTGCAAAAAGCAACTCTCTGATCAGTACCCTCCTTATTTTGGTCTTGGCCTTCAATCTCTGAGCATTGTAGAGGCCACCATCTGAGCGTGAGTGAATGTATATACCACCATCATGATCACGAAAGGCATATTTCAGTAGAAGTGAAAAGTATATTCCAAATAGGGTGGGAGCTAGTAAACAACCTTGCTTTTATATATATATATATATATATATATATATATATATATATATATATATATATATATATATAAATATATATATATATATATATATATATATATATATATATATATATATATATATATATAATGGGTACATTCCCAAAGGACTTGAAAAAAAATAATCAATTTTCATCACACTACCGAAGAAACCAAGAGTTGTTGATTGTGAGGATTACGGAACTATTAGTTTAATGAGCCACATAACTAAAATATTACTCAAGGTCATACAAGAAAGAATTCAACATATAATAGATGACGAAGTAGCTGAAGAACAATTTGGGTTCCGCAAAAACAGCAGCACCTGTATTGTTTATAAAAAACAATACTGGATGGCAAGATTAAGGGACAACGAGCAAGAGGTAGACAACGATACAAGTGGGAAGATAATATCAAGAGATGGACGGACATCAACCTGACAGAATGGCGAGAGACAGACATTGTAGGAGATCCATTGCAGCCAACCTTCATTGTAGAGACGGCATCTGATTGATTGATTGATATACCTTGACACCTTTATAAACTACCAACAACCATTTCTATACTGTTATTATCATTATTATCATTTTGAGATTATAATTACTGACTTGTCCTTTGCTACGAACGCTGTAATGGCTCATAAATACAAAAGAAAAGAGGCAGACATCAAAGTTCTACATCGTTATCCGAATATAAAGCGATTTCACAAAACCTAAACAATACAAAACTAGCAGTTTGTTACACTTCCGTTCCTGGCTGCACTTCCTATAGCGAGAATCATCAGTTGCTTGTTGAACCCACAGAAACGGTTGCATAATACACAATAATGACCCTGTTTGTGACAATAACATTGTATTACCGCATATCCGGCTTGAAATATAAACAGTATGCAGATGAGATGTACGCAAGGGTAAACAGACATAACCGAAAGCCTTGCAGAACATGTAATAGCCTACAAGTTCTTGTTTTGCGTGCCCATTTCCTGTCTTGATGTAGTATCTGTTCTTCCGTTAGAACTGAGTCAAAATGATCTTTTCTAGGTTTAGTGTAAAGCACATGTCATTCAAATAGTATGGGAAATACATGCGCAGATATTGATTGGCACTCGTAGAAGTAGGAGACTGTACTTGTAAACGTAATTTAATCGTGCTTACATGACATGGGCACGTGGTGGCATAGTGGTTAGGTCATATAGGAAAAACGCTAAACTAGGTCAGCTTTTTATGAACACACACACACACACACACACACACACAAACACACACATACATACATATATATATATATATATATATATATATATATATATCATATATAATATAACATATATATATCATATGAACATGTGCTAAGCGCTGTGCCCGGTAAACAAAATAGTTAGAGTAGTTCCGGGCACGACGGACATTCGGAAAACTAGCTAGTCAGAGCTGTTTCTGACGCGAAGGACGTTCGAAAGACTAGTTAGTCAGTGCTGTTCCGAGCACGAGGGACATTTCACTCGGACGTTTTTGCTTTGTGTCAATTTATTTTGCAACCTTTCGGTCGGCATATCCGACTTCTGCGGGCGTTTTTACGGGTTTGCCAACCCGGGATTTCGAGGGACATTAGACTGTTGTTGTGCGCTACCGTCGGCAGAGCTCTTGGGGTCATTGGGACACGCAAGCCCCGCTACCACGACTAGGTGGAGACACGCCAGAGGGGGCTGGACAGTTTGACATTATAGCATGGAGGAGCGTCGGTATCAGAAATTATTGGAAGCATGAAAGATCACCAACGCCCCATGGCATGACTTTAAGAAGACTACATTCATTATTTACAGAATATATGTTTGGTCTGACTCAACGTTTAGGGAAGAGAGAAAATCAGAAATGATGAAATCGGGACTAAAGTAGGGGTAACAGCAGCGTTAGAGTTCATTAGACAACAATGTGAGGTTATTTGTCTAGAATATAAGCCTTTTACGTCTAGGGGGTATATTTAGGGTCCTTGATTCGAGATATAAGAAATGATAAAATGATACATGGTGCTCTTCCTTGCTAATTTCTCCAGGAACTAGACGTATGGCTCTTTTCTCATAAGAATGAGACTAGATAGAATTGATCTCAGTCTAATTCACTTCAAGAAGAAATATTGAGAGTCAGGTCAGTTGCCTTAGCCTTCAAGGGAATAATGTCCTCCATCTAGAGTAATAGGCCAAGTGCGTTCGACCTCCCCACATGAACTCTCACTCCTTAAATAAACCAGTGACATATATCACCACAATAACATTACGTTGCAACAACCTTCACAAGCCAGCAAGAACACTCTTAAGTCTAACTATAGCTTTTAATATAGACTTCATAGTGAGTTATGTTGCACTATAACATCTCTGCACTCCTAAATCAACAAAACATAATAACAAAATAAAACATCATCCAACAATACACTGTGCATAATCCAATTTAACAACCCATTTCCCATCCAACAAATCAATACCAATATCTGGAATGATTGTACATCACTACCTCACACAATACATGTAAGCAACCAAACTTCATTAACTACATGTGTAGTCCATTAAACTTGTATGGGTTGCCGATTTGATCATCATCATCATCATCATCATCATCATCATCATCATCATCATCATCTTCCACTTCTGCCGTCAAGCGTCGTGGGGAGGAATAATTTGCGTTCCAGCGCCCGGTGGACGGCACTGGATAGTGTCATTCGTGTGGTTGTACAATGTCTCTGATGTCGTCAATCCATTTTCTTCTTGGACGTCCTCGTGGTCTCGTCGCAGATGATCTTTGATGTAAGGCCAGTGATGGTAGTTGCTGATGTTGCATTCTAACGACATGGCCAAACCACTTGATCTTCTGTCTTTCAATAAATGTGGAACAAGGTGTTGATCCCACAGTCTGTCTGATAGTAGCATTTCTCACTCGGTCTCGGATTGTTAAGTTGGCAGCTCTCCTCAGGCATCTCATTTCGCAGGTGTTGATTTTGCGAAGGTGTAATTTGGATAAAGTCCAGGTTTGAGATTGATAGTATAGGGTTGGTGTGAATATGCTGTTTATTATCTGTCGTTTTGCGGACATGGGTATGTTTGGATGCTTCAGTAAGGGTGATAGTTGATATGTAAGTGCACTAGCTTTTTGACATCTGATTTCAATTTCTCTGTCCAATCTGCCATCTTCTGTGATCATCTTCCTGATCCACAAACACAATATTCTGCTGGTCACTATATTCGATAGTTTTTTCACAAATTTGTCTAAGTGTAAATAATGCATCAGTGCAACTTTTACCTTTCCGAAAACCGAATTGTGCTTTGCTTAACTGTTGTTCAACTATGGGTCTAGCTCTTTATTCCAAAAGTTTTGCATACATTTTCCCTATATGTTCGTTGGCTTAAGCTCCAATGCGAAGTCCTGTATGTCGGATGAAGGCATCCTGTTGTCCAACATCAGTGTGATGTCATACAGGACCTGAGGTTTGCGTGAGTATCCGTTGTCCCATGTCTGGCTTATTGGTGTGCAGACTGGTGGTTCCTCGCCGTACAGGCAGACACTCTCCGACTTCGGAGGAATCGGCGATCCTACTGACTTTAGCCAGGACCCCGAAGGGACCTGTTGCCCAGGACGCTCGACGAGGACGCGTCAATAGGTCTTGGCCAGTATATAACCCGGCCCTGGTGCCTTGGAAACACCTCTGCATCCCTGGCTCAGGAGTGATATACCTCTGTATGTTTGATCATCATCCGAACTAAATCCTTTTGATCGGAAACATTCTGTAACTCAACCCTGAGGTACTGTCACCCCACACAGAACTTGATAACCAAACTGTACCTAAGCTCCTTGATACACACATAATCGGACTGTACTATACCGTCTCTTCTATCAGCTTTCCATCGATGAAGACGGGAAGGTTCATCCCCTTCTTTATGGACCTTACAACTGAATCTGTTTCTGTCTAATAAGTCCTCTGACTGAATCATCTATAAGAATTTGGGGATGCTGGAATATTGCGTTGTAATCCAATGGCGGGTGGAACATAACAGATTGACTTAAGCACTGTCTAAGTTTTAGTTCCCGCTATGCGATGATGTAGATAAACGATAATGATGAATGATGTCGGCATCGTCTTTTGGGCCCTCTTCTCTTGTAGAGGATTGGTGAGTGACGTGAATCTGCATTTGCCATGGTAATTCTACCAATGGCTGTTTAGCTTCAATTGCTATCAGCTAAGGTAGCCAGGACTAGAAAAAGGACGTTCTGTAAAGGCTGGTTGTCCGTATTTGAGCGGCATATCCAATTACGGGTAAAGATCTTCCTCTTCGGCGACCGCGAAGGTAGGATCCAAAACATGTCTTGTATGACGTGGATATAATGTAGACAGCCGTCTCTGATTTGCAATTATAGGCTGGACTTTATAACCGCCTACCAGAATTTCAGTGTTACTAGCCCAACGCTCTGCAGACGAAATGAGTGGGTTAAGGATATCCACTTTTCTGTACTAGCTTTGTTGTAAGCTGCACAGCACACGTACTCTCTTCCCTGGGTAATTAGTTGCACATAGGACAACTTCTTCCGTTTATTCTTCAATTGTGTAATCAACTTGAGATCGGAAAGTTCCAGGGGGATAACTCATTTTTGACTTCAAGTTGTCGTTGGCAATTCTAAGATGAATTAGTTCCCTTGTCTATGGCTATCTGTGATGACGTATCCAGCATTTATTTTTCATAATTTGACTGATTTCTTTCACCACACCCCAGCATGGAAGTTTTTCTTCTCTGGGTTTTCCAAATTATAGCATGGGTTAGATTCCTTCGGTTTACCATACTATATAGAGCCACTGTTGTTGTACTCTATTTTCTCGGCCACTGTTTTCCTCTATTTTCTAGGCCAAGATTTTCCTCGCAAAAACTGTGCCGTTTCTTCAGTGCCTTTGAGATGAAAGAAATGAACAAACGATATACATATTTGACATCGTATCAATTGTCATTGAAACACCACACACACACACACACACAGAGAACACAACAATACAGGAGTGGGGAAGGGGTGTCCTTCCCACCGTATCTCTCTGTGAATTAAGCGGTCCATAATCCCGATTGGCGAGAGGGGGGGGGGGGGGTTGTATCGAGTGCTTGCCTGTATCCTAGCCGTATTTTGGTCTGGGGTCTCGTGGCTATAAAATCTAACTGACGTTACAACACGATCAGACACTCCGACCATTTACAAGACAAAACATCACGAAATATACATACTCTCACGGCACCTGGGACACACCCCAACAGATGAGAGAACACACATAATCTTACTCTAGAATCATGTAGTAATCACCCACAGAATATGGATCCACCCTCTACCCATTTCCCTTTTGTAGCTGGGGGGGGGGGGGGGGTTGTCTCATATCCTCTTCTTCCTGCATCAACACTGCACTATTTAGCTGAACATAAAATCAGGTCACTTAGGCAGTCATCCGAATTAGCCTTGCTGATACCGCTATGCAGAGGCAGCACATTTCCTGGAGACACAGAGTCCCCTTCTCGTTCCCTATGAGATTATACTCATGGAAAAACTATCACACCAATTTCCCTGTCTATTCTTTAAACAGGTCACCACATGATTCACACACGATATATGTTTACATGTATGAATTATAATAATGCACTCTTGAGTACACAAGTGTTCACTTAATGCCTAGTAAAGATAAGTTCTCTAATTAGAGAATCTTGGTTCAGATATGAAACTAGAGTGAACAGAGTTTTCTGCTTCCAAATGCAGATAAAAGTGGGAATAGATTTTCCCCTACAGAGATTAGCATCTTAGCAGGATAACAATGTAAGCATAGAATCCAGTAGGAGTGTCATAAACATTAGTTGAAGGGACTGGCAATCACTAAAGTGCATGACCCATCTCTGTTAAAGGTAGCTGGGCCCCATCCTCTTCTTATATGTAAATAGATCAAGAATACGACCCTTGAAAGATTTACAGACTCGGATTTGGTTATTTGTCTAAGGGTGTGTGGTCCTCTTTTAATAGAAAAGTCATCACTAGGTTTGTCCCCTGTCTTTCCACCTGGTATTTAATGGTATAGCTCACGAACCCCCTTCTTCCATCTTAAGAAATTGTCTGAAAAGACTTTCTCAATAAGAATCAGGTGCAATATAACATGGATTTGGAACAGTTAAAGATGAAGAGTCTCCTGTTCTCTCTCTCCAACTAAGAATTTATCTTATGTGAATGTGTATCTGTTAATTAAACATTCAACAAACACAAGGGAGCATTGAGACATGTTCCACACACAAGATAGAGATTTTCCCACAGATAGTTTGGACTGACAAATTAAGTGGAAGAGATCTTCACATTTAAACAAATTTATTGACTGTGCCAGTTTCTTTTGGCCTATTTGACATTTTCTTCGTTTTTTCATCAGCTGTTGACATTTACAGAATGAAATAGAAAAAAAAAACTTTCATAAGACCAAGTATAGTCAGTCAATAAATAATAACATTCATTGTATAGTGAGATATTTTAACTACCAAAATGTGTTATAGTTAACAATTTCTACATCCAACAATAATTCAAGAAAATCATTTTCTGAGAGGGTGAAGTTTGTGGGAGTGATAAGAAAACCTGGTGTGATGAGATGTGGATAAGCCTGGGTCCATGGTCTGATGGATCCACTTCAGGTTGGGCCAGTTTAGCTTCACTGAAGACTTCTCATTCTCTGCTTAAGGCTGGAGTCATCTGCCATCACAGGTGTTGATCATCTCATTCACTCCTCTTCCCTCCTTGTTGGTTAGGTGTGGCACCAAGACATCACTGTTTAAAATTCATACAGGTATGTATAATCCTTTACAGCATGTTCATAGTGTGAACACAACATAACAAAACAAAAATGATAAGATCAGAAGAAGTATTGTTGTGTTACTTTGGGGTGGGTCAGAGATTATTACACTGGATGCAGCTTCTGTTGTCTGGTACCTGCTGTATGCATTTCCTCAGTGGACCTGTAGTTCAGTGAGTAGTGTACAGTCAGACACAGATAAGAGTGATAATGTGATGTTCCCTGAATCATGGTAATCAAGCTGACAGGCAAGATCAACACAAGTATGAGATGCATTTGTATAAATGGCATACATTTAAACATCCACATTACTCTATTTGTTCTACATTGTGTATATAATTGTTTATCTGTACTTTCCAAGGCAACTACTTCCTATTCTAAATCATTTCCTTGTTCCTGCTGTTGTGGTGTGGAGTTGTGTGGTGTGAAGTGTATTGTGTTGAGTTAACTTCTGTTGTGTGGGGTTCCATAGCTTGTACTAATTGTCCTCACATCTACATCAGTTAATATGAGTTTAACTCATCTAGTGTGCTTTTATTGTGGTTCATGTCCAACATACAGAATTTCTGATGTGTATTTGTTACAAAATGTAATCTATACAAGGTCATGACACAATATATTAGAAAAAAATTATTACTTAAAGTATTTTTCCCTAATACTCTCCTCCTCTCTGTCTACTTATACTTCTCCTACATCTTTTACCAGTGCATATCATGTCCATTCTGTTGGCGACACAGTTGGCTATAGACCAAGGTAATTATCACCCGTTAGTCTGAGCAGATTAAGTAGGTCGGCTATCACAAATGACGTTTGTGAACATAAACCTATTTTAAGCAATGCAGTTGATGTAGTGCGTTGTCTAAATAAAATCTGACACATGAATAAACTAATTTCTATCAAATACTATTTGTTTTCAATCCGTAAAGAGAAAAGGAAGAGTATAATTCCTGTTTCAGTTCTTTAGATTGCAAAATAGACAGAATTAAGTACATTTTTAAGCAAGGTAGTGTTTCGTTTGCACCAGCTGACTATCTCTGCAGAAACGTTTTCCTAGAAGTTTTTGATGAAAAGCATTTGAGTGCATTGGAAATTTCATCTTGTACATTATTCTGTGATAGATTATAGTCATATGCACATAGTGAAGTTGTTAGATGTAGTGTAGAAAGTCAGAGTTTTGCAGTTTTGAGAAATTATAAGATGTCGGTTTCGCCGGGGAAGTGGCGCCAGTATTGAAGTTGCGATCGGCAGTTTTTCACATTTTCAGAGATTTATTTTATCAAAAATACAATTCATTGGACGCACAACACTGGATACCTTTACGTTATACATCTTGGTACCACTTAGATCTGAGAATCACGCGCTTACCTCAGACTAGATCAAACTGCCCGTTGTAAAAGTTTGAAAGTTGGACAACACATAGCTTTGGCGACTGCTCGCTCGCTCTGAAGTCATAGAAGTGCGCGGTTTTATTAAAGCGGCGCCCAAGCTGGGGGACGCTATATCCACGTGATGTGTCTCTACCAGTCACATTCTATTCTGTTGACGCTAACCCTTCTATTCTTATCCTGGCATCTGTCTGTCATTAGTATCGCTTAGTGCGTTCGATGTTCTACGGTGCTGTAATTGTTTCGATAATCTCTGGGTTGCTGTGTAACGTTGACGCGCTGAAAATGATGGATAGGTGAATATGTCACATAGCCCCACTCCAGATTGTTCTAGGGTATGGAACTAAGTTTCCAGCATTTACAGTGGTCAAGCTTTTTCTATATGATTTACTCCAATGTATTCTCTCCTGTATCTGATTGACCTGGTTCATCAGACACTGGGTGTCGACTTAGAAAGTCTGCTCCCACATTCATCTTTCCAGGGACATATTCTATCTGGAACGAGTATGGTTGTAGAAGTAGTGACCACCTCATAAGTCTTGCATTCAAATTTTTGGATGCTGCGAGAAACATAAGTGGTTGATGATCACATTGTACAGTGAAGTGTTTTCCATATAGGTATGCCTGAAACTTCTGTACACTCCATACGAGAGCTAAACATTCTCTCTCGATAACACTATAATTCTTCTCCGCTGCATTCAATTTCCTGCTGGCATAAGCTACAGGGAATAGCTCTGATGTTTCATCTCCTTTTCTCTGCAACAGCGTTGCCCCAATTCCTATGTCACTGGCGTCTGTACGCAGTACGAATGGTTGGTTGAGATCTGGCAGATGTAAAACTGGGTGATTGGTTAAGGCTTGTTTGAGTGCTGTGAAAGCTCTCTCACATTCAGCAGACCAATTGACTTTCTCTGGGTTCCCTTTTTTGGTAAGATCCGTTAAAGGTGCTGACAGAGTATTGAAGTCTTTAATGTATCGTTGATAGAATCCACCCAAAGATACGAATGATCTCACATCCTTCTTTGTCTTTGGACGAGGTGCTCTCTGGAGTTTGTCCACGTTTCCTTCCTGTGGAGTTATTAGTCCATGAGATATCTTATGACCTAAAAAGTCCAATTCTTGGAATCCTACTTGACATTTCTTTGGCCTAGCCGTTAATCCAGTTTCTCTGAGTCGTCTGAACAAAAGATGTAGTGTTTCTACATGCTTGTCAAATGTTTCAGTTGCGATCAGTATATCATCCATAAAGTGACTAATGTCTGGATGTTGTAGTGGGTCAAGTAATTTTCTCATCATACGTGTAAAAACGCTAGGAGCATTACTTAATCCGAATGGAAGTACGTTGAACTCATAGTGTCCTCCAGGCGTACTGAAAGCTAACCATGGTCTAACCTCCTCCTTTACAGGAATCTGATATCCCTTACTGAGATCAATCCTAGTAAAGTACTTCGCTCGGTTGAGTGCTGTGAAGAGTTTGTTCTGATCAGGCAGAGGTTCTGCTTGAAATTCAGTAATAGCATTGAGCTGTCGATAGTCGATGCACAATCTATGTTCTCCACTTGGCTTTCTCAATAATACGACGCTGGCACTGTAAGGTGATTCAGATGGTGAAATTATTCCTGCGGTGAGTAGCTGTTGTATTTCTTCCTCTAAAGTCTTTTGCTTTGCATAAGGAACTGGGTAAGTCTTGACTCGCACAGGCACTGTGTCATTTAACTTCATGTCAAATTCTTCCAAATCAGTTCTTCCTGGCTTATCTGTAAGTACGTCTGCATACATAACCATAAGTTCCCGAATCTGCTCCTGCTGATCCTTTGTTAAGTTGGGATTAATTTCCACATCCTTAAAGGTTTCTTTGGCTTGCAGTGGGTACTCGACTCCCATTGTTGATCCTTCTTCGACTTCAGTAGCCACACTCATGGCCATCAGATGTGCAGGTTCGGTGGTTGAGGGTCTTTCATTATATTTCTTCAGAAGGTTTATGTGAAATACTTTCATCTTGCCTTTGACAGAAATCTTGTAGTTGGTACGTGAGATTTTCTCCGTCACTACATAAGGTCCTCTCCATCCTATTTGCAGCTTATTCTGACTGGTTGGAAGCAGCAACATCACCTTCTCTCCCACCTCTAACTCTCTATCTTTTGCCTTGCGATTGAAGTAGCTAGCAATTCTTCGTCTGGCTTTACGTAGATTGACATTCGCTTGTTTCCAACTGTGTTGTAAACGATTCTTCAACTCGGCAACATACGTAGATGCAGTCACGACTGTATCGTCTGTATGATCATCAGTCCATGTTCGTAGCAATGCCTCCAATGGCCCCTTGATTGGTCGTCCAAACAACAATGTTGCTGGAGCAAAACCTGTTGAGTGATGGGGTACCTCCCTATAAGCGAATAGTGCTGCGGGTAAATACAAGTCCCAATCCTCCGTATTCTCCTGGGCAATTTTGCGCAGAATACTAATCAAGGTCCCGTTCCACCGCTCCACAAGTCCGTTGGATTGCGGGTAATATGGTGAACTAAAGATATGGCGTGAATGAAAAAGTCTAAATGTCTCCTCCATAAGTTTACTACGAAACTGTGAACCGTTGTCCGTCAAGATTCTTTGGGGGAATCCTAGACGTGTGAATATTCCTAATAATGCTTCAGCAACGTGTTTGGAGTCACAGCTTGGCATAGGAACCGCTTCGGCCCACATGGTCGTTGTGTCCACAAGCGTTAATATGAATCGATTTCGCCTCTTCGTTGCGGAGAGGGGTCCGATTATGTCTACAGCTACCTTCTCGAACGGTATTCCTGTTATGGGCAGATCACCCAACATTGCCGGTGGTGTCCGGTGTTTTGGTGATACTTTCTGACACTGTGGGCATGATTTTACAAACCGTTGTATGTCTGCGTTCATCCCTGGCCAAAAGTAGTGAGTTGCAATGCGCTGTGTAGTGGCGTTGATACCCATATGCCCACTAAAGGGTAGACTGTGGCCCATTTCAAGAATCTGAGCCCTGTGTGGAGTTGGTACAACAAGTTGGTTGAACTCTTGTCCAGCTCTCCCTGCTTTCCTGTATAGAAGTGCTGACTTCATAAACAGCTCACCTTTACGTGGAGGTAAATGTGATTTAGGCAGTTTCCTGAAGCAGGGTTCCAAGGTGCTATCGGCTTCTTGTGCCCTCTTCAGTTCCTCCTTTCGAGGGATTGGCGTAGTTGTTTCCGGAGTCTTTTTCGTCTGGGATCGAGTTGTCATCGTCGACATCGCCACAGGTTGAACAGGTTCTCCTAGAATTATAAATCTACAGCCAAGAATTACGGGATATATAGGATCTTCTAAGACTGCAGCCTTGATTGTCCCAGTGACATAACGAGATGCTATGCTCACCTTTGCCACCGGAAGAGACATAGTCGCAGAGCTCTTCAGGGGTCCCTGTAATTCGACGATCTCCTCTGTCACCTGTTCCGGGTGAACTAAGGATGATGATACAACACAGTCGTACGATAACCCGGTATCATAGAGACAGGTCGTCTTGAATCCATTCAGCAATATGGACTCGACAACCGGAAGATGAGATGCGGTGTCTTTATGAGGTGTCTGGTTGGACGTTTCATCAGTGTTCACTCCTTTCTCTCTTCGGCTGGCCAAACAAGCAGCTGTGTGTGGAGGTGGCTTCTTCCTACAATTCTTCAATGTGTGTCCTTTAATTTTACAATTAGTGCAGAATAATTTTTCCTCCTTCGCTGTTGTTTGGGCTGTGTTCTGAGGGATGTTTTTGGTTTTCCCATTTTTCTTGGTGCCTAAGTTGCCATCACCTTCCTTTGCTTTTGAAGTTTTATCCTGAGGGGGAATGTTGGCCGAACGTCCCTTACCTCCGATTTCCTTCTGAGATTTCTCAAATCTCTCGGCTAGGATGATGATGCTTTCTAGTCGGTCAGCTCCGTTCTGGGTTAAGAATGCTTTCATTTCATTCGACATCTTTCCTTTTAGCTGATCTATGATGATCATCTCTCGGAGCCCTTCGAAACTCTCATCAAACCTACCCAGACTTGCCCATCGTTGAACATAAGATTTCAGCCTTTCAACTAATTGCGCATAACTTTCGCCCGGTTCTTTCCTTGCGGTTTTGAATCGAACTTTGTAAGAGTCCCCGTCCACTTCGAATCGGCTCAAGAGTGCCTTTTTGAGTGTTTCGTAATCCTGTTGTTCTTCTCGAGTGAGTCTAGAGAACACGTCATACGAGGTAGACCTTAAAGCCTGCGATAGTTTCGTCGCCCATTTTTCCTGTTCTAGACCACAACTGACGCACATAAGTTCGAAACGTGATAAAAAAGCCTCGACATTGTCCGTCTGTTCATTAAATGGTTCTAGTGGAAATGACATCGCTCCGGAATTTTGGTACGAGACGTTGGAATGTTGTTCTGTCACTGGAAAACCTAGTGAGTTTGAGGGGGTGGGGGGAATCCCTCCCTCTAGTCTTCGGATCTCCAGATCAGTCTCCATTCTTTTCAACTCCAGTTGATGTTGACGTTCTCGTTCCCTATCCCTTATTTCATCTTCATGTTTCCTTTGTTCTAACTCATAAGCTTGTAGGCGTTGTTTCTCCTTTTCAGCGATTTCAGCTTGAAGTTTCTGTTGTTCTAATTCATATGATTGTAGGCGTTGCTTCTCCTTTTCAGCGATTTCAGCCTGCAACTTACTCTCCTTCTCAGCTATTTCAGCTTGAAGTTTCTGTTGTTCTAATTCATATGATTGTAGGCGTTGCTTCTCCTTTTCAGCAATTTCAGCCTGCAACTTCCTCTCCTTCTCAGCTATTTCAGCCTGCAGTTTCTCCCTCCTGTCAAATTCATCTGATACAAATTTAGCCAGCCCAGGGCCGTCTAAATTGCATAGCTTGCCTATTTCTACTGTCTGGGCACGGAACTTAGCAGCCTCGGCCATGCTCTATTTTTGTTTACCCTATCTTTTTGTAAAAAAAAATAATACTGTGCAGTTTGCTCAGGTCTGGGTAAGCCTGTCACTTCCCGGATCTGAAATTATACAGCATAACATGCACAATATTAACAAGCAAAAACTAACTAATGTCCGCTGACCCAAGTAAAATAGTTCTTATACACCACGAGAATCTGACCTAAGAAATAATTGCAACTTAAATTCTTGTCTTTCTGTCAATGCTCCTCAAGCTAAAGACAGAAGCAAAGAATTACCCAGAATGATTGCACTCTTCCCAAAAGAACCTGAAATT
The DNA here is from genome assembly GCA_963921405.1 of Cepaea hortensis. Lineage (NCBI taxonomy): Eukaryota > Metazoa > Mollusca > Gastropoda > Stylommatophora > Helicidae > Cepaea > Cepaea hortensis. The sequence goes on along the minus strand of OY992876.1, from coordinate 224,261,355 downwards.
TTGATAGAGATTTCCCTATGGAGAAAAATTTTTCCCAGTCGGTGATGAAATTCTCTAAGTCCAAATTCCTCTATAGAAAGACATCTTCTCGAAAGAGAAATGTTGTAGATGGTAAATTCTCCCTCTATTTCCTCTGGAACACCTTTTTCTGAAATATAGACCTATTTGAAAGAGGCCCTCCTTTTTTCAGAAGAAGTGATCAGTCACTTGCTATATTCTATCTATAATTGTCATTCATATCATATGGAGGTCAATCAGTACCCCACATGATGTCTATTCAACATATGTAAACATGACAAAGTTGGAAATCTAAATCTGTGTAACAATTTCTATAATTGTTCAAAACAAGTACAATGTCACCAATTCACACATGAATACTGTTCACATCTAGTGTCACTGATCTACCATAGTTTAGAATCCCTCGTCAGATATCTATCTATTCCCAGGGTTTATCATCTAGGATAATAGTTATCTAAACTGTCTGCTGGGTTTCAAAATCCCGGACGGGCATCCAATATATGTCGTATATTTTGAAGGGACTGGCAATCACTAAAGTGCATGACCCATCTCTGTTAAAGGTAGCTGGGCCCCATCCTCTTCTTATATGTAAATAGATCAAGAATACGACCCTTGAAAGATTTACAGACTCGGATTTGGTTATTTGTCTAAGGGTGTGTGGTCCTCTTTTAATAGAAAAGTCATCACTAGGTTTGTCCCCTGTCTTTCCACCTGGTATTTAATGGTATAGCTCACGAACCCCCTTCTTCCATCTTAAGAAATTGTCTGAAAAGACTTTCTCAATAAGAATCAGGTGCAATATAACATGGATTTGGAACAGTTAAAGATGAAGAGTCTCCTGTTCTCTCTCTCCAACTAAGAATTTATCTTATGTGAATGTGTATCTGTTAATTAAACATTCAACAAACACAAGGGAGCATTGAGACATGTTCCACACACAAGATAGAGATTTTCCCACAGATAGTTTGGACTGACAAATTAAGTGGAAGAGATCTTCACATTTAAACAAATTTATTGACTGTGCCAGTTTCTTTTGGCCTATTTGACATTTTCTTCGTTTTTTCATCAGCTGTTGACATTTACAGAATGAAATAGAAAAAAAAAAACTTTCATAAGACCAAGTATAGTCAGTCAATAAATAATAACATTCATTGTATAGTGAGATATTTTAACTACCAAAATGTGTTATAGTTAACAATTTCTACATCCAACAATAATTCAAGAAAATCATTTTCTGAGAGGGTGAAGTTTGTGGGAGTGATAAGAAAACCTGGTGTGATGAGATGTGGATAAGCCTGGGTCCATGGTCTGATGGATCCACTTCAGGTTGGGCCAGTTTAGCTTCACTGAAGACTTCTCATTCTCTGCTTAAGGCTGGAGTCATCTGCCATCACAGGTGTTGATCATCTCATTCACTCCTCTTCCCTCCTTGTTGGTTAGGTGTGGCACCAAGACATCACTGTTTAAAATTCATACAGGTATGTATAATCCTTTACAGCATGTTCATAGTGTGAACACAACATAACAAAACAAAAATGATAAGATCAGAAGAAGTATTGTTGTGTTACTTTGGGGTGGGTCAGAGATTATTACACTGGATGCAGCTTCTGTTGTCTGGTACCTGCTGTATGCATTTCCTCAGTGGACCTGTAGTTCAGTGAGTAGTGTACAGTCAGACACAGATAAGAGTGATAATGTGATGTTCCCTGAATCATGGTAATCAAGCTGACAGGCAAGATCAACACAAGTATGAGATGCATTTGTATAAATGGCATACATTTAAACATCCACATTACTCTATTTGTTCTACATTGTGTATATAATTGTTTATCTGTACTTTCCAAGGCAACTACTTCCTATTCTAAATCATTTCCTTGTTCCTGCTGTTGTGGTGTGGAGTTGTGTGGTGTGAAGTGTATTGTGTTGAGTTAACTTCTGTTGTGTGGGGTTCCATAGCTTGTACTAATTGTCCTCACATCTACATCAGTTAATATGAGTTTAACTCATCTAGTGTGCTTTTATTGTGGTTCATGTCCAACATACAGAATTTCTGATGTGTATTTGTTACAAAATGTAATCTATACAAGGTCATGACACAATATATTAGAAAAAAATTATTACTTAAAGTATTTTTCCCTAATACTCTCCTCCTCTCTGTCTACTTATACTTCTCCTACATCTTTTACCAGTGCATATCATGTCCATTCTGTTGGCGACACAGTTGGCTATAGACCAAGGTAATTATCACCCGTTAGTCTGAGCAGATTAAGTAGGTCGGCTATCACAAATGACGTTTGTGAACATAAACCTATTTTAAGCAATGCAGTTGATGTAGTGCGTTGTCTAAATAAAATCTGACACATGAATAAACTAATTTCTATCAAATACTATTTGTTTTCAATCCGTAAAGAGAAAAGGAAGAGTATAATTCCTGTTTCAGTTCTTTAGATTGCAAAATAGACAGAATTAAGTACATTTTTAAGCAAGGTAGTGTTTCGTTTGCACCAGCTGACTATCTCTGCAGAAACGTTTTCCTAGAAGTTTTTGATGAAAAGCATTTGAGTGCATTGGAAATTTCATCTTGTACATTATTCTGTGATAGATTATAGTCATATGCACATAGTGAAGTTGTTAGATGTAGTGTAGAAAGTCAGAGTTTTGCAGTTTTGAGAAATTATAAGATGTCGGTTTCGCCGGGGAAGTGGCGCCAGTATTGAAGTTGCGATCGGCAGTTTTTCACATTTTCAGAGATTTATTTTATCAAAAATACAATTCATTGGACGCACAACACTGGATACCTTTACGTTATACATCTTGGTACCACTTAGATCTGAGAATCACGCGCTTACCTCAGACTAGATCAAACTGCCCGTTGTAAAAGTTTGAAAGTTGGACAACACATAGCTTTGGCGACTGCTCGCTCGCTCTGAAGTCATAGAAGTGCGCGGTTTTATTAAAGCGGCGCCCAAGCTGGGGGACGCTATATCCACGTGATGTGTCTCTACCAGTCACATTCTATTCTGTTGACGCTAACCCTTCTATTCTTATCCTGGCATCTGTCTGTCATTAGTATCGCTTAGTGCGTTCGATGTTCTACGGTGCTGTAATTGTTTCGATAATCTCTGGGTTGCTGTGTAACGTTGACGCGCTGAAAATGATGGATAGGTGAATATGTCACAACAAGTGTTCACTTAATGCCTAGTAAAGATAAGTTCTCTAATTAGAGAATCTTGGTTCAGATATGAAACTAGAGTGAACAGAGTTTTCTGCTTCCAAATGCAGATAAAAGTGGGAATAGATTTTCCCCTACAGAGATTAGCATCTTAGCAGGATAACAATGTAAGCATAGAATCCAGTAGGAGTGTCATAGACATTAGTTCTGCAGAACCGAAAATCAGGCTATCTTTTCCAGAAGTAATTTTGTCGTTAGCATCTTCAACAAACTTTACATCAAATACATATATTCTATTTATCATAAAATACAGGTATTACATTTCAAAAAGACTTATTAGCTTACCATAGCACAGTTACGTAACAATCTTTTCCCTTAACGTATTACATTTTGACTAGGTCGATGTTCAGACTCAAGTGATTATTCTTGGCTTAGCCTCCGGTTTAATAGCCCCGCTAATTTAGCTATTTTTAGGATAACGGCGACACATTTTCTTTTGTTCCAGGCGTTAAGACATTATGCGTCGCCTTGTAAGGTAATATAAACAAGCCCGCGTGAAACGGCATTTCTTAGAACCGTTTTCCTGCAACCATGTATGCACTATCTGCAAATGTCTGCCTGCAACGTTGAATGAAAATGTCTGCACTATTGAAGAATGTCTGCCATGCCACAAACAGCAAGTGAAATGGTTCGTCTACATAACTAGGCTACCAAGTGACAGTACATCCCAACATGGAGGAAAGGAGTGTTACGCTTGTGGCTACGGTTTCCTTACGCATGTTCCTTATGTTGAACTGTTAGTGCATGGTTTCGTCGCCCTGCTACTGAGCTGAGTGCGTAGAGAGAGACTGTGAGCTGTGAATTTCGTGTTGAGTGCTTTTACATCTGTCCACGGTTGTTTGTAGCGTGAACTGTGTGTTAAGAAACATTTTCGTCGCTGAACTAACTGGGTTGCCTTATGCAGTAATGTGTGACTGCTAGTTTTCTAGTGACTACTGCCGCTTCCATCGTCGATGAACTGTATTTTTCATGGCTTTTTGTATTGGCATTCTGGCAGCGACAATAAGCATAATATACCTGTGCGGGCTGTTGGTTTGTCGAGACTCCTGTCTGTTCCACTTTTCACATGGGACAGTCAGGAGCATTTTGTGTGATATTCACTAGTACATGAACGGAGCATAATGGGGCGACCGTTTACCGTGACGTTGGAACCGTGACTAACTAACTAAGCTATGATGTACAAACCACATGGAACCAGAAGAAGTTGCCGACGATGTAAACGATGGACAGAGAGAATAATAGTCCATGGGAATCCCGATATATGAAGCCCATAAACGGGCACTCTCCTGCTGTGTATGCTTCACGACAAGGTACAAGAGGAACAAGGTGAGATGAGATGATGAAAATTCTTGGTCTGGCACGCTGGAAGAACCTGGCCACCGTCATCTTGTTCCTGCCGTCTGTGTGAAAATCTGTAGCAGGACGCCGCAAGTCTTCAGCTCAATTACCCAATCTTTGGCGGTAAGTTTGCATTCAGTTAGCGATCACTGTATAACAGCGGGTCTGGTAGAACATTGTCAGGATAATAACTATTGTAATTGATCGGATACTTGAGATGAGCATGATCTAGAATATGGGAAAGTACAGATTTTCCCAGACCACCATTTCTCAGTTCTGACAATTTTCTCTAACAAAATGTGGATTGTGTTGCGGTACTGTTAGCTAATTAATATTTTAACTTATTTTCTGGCTATATAACTAACATCATGTTTAATAATGCAAAGATAAGAACACAATAATAGTACCGTGTACGTTTGTAGGTAGTAATTAGAATTCTTAAAAATTAAAATAGGGGGGGGGGGGTGGGGGACTGGGCAGATCGCAGCCTAAAAAATGAGAACAGGGAGTAGAAGAGAAAAGGCTTAGCAAGACTAATGTACAACTTCACACAGGTAGAAAAGGACAACTTAAAAAGAGAACTCCACGAAGGCTGAAGCTGTAGAACATCACATACCTCAAATCTGTGCAGGAAACATTGCCAACGTTGACGCAATCCCATAAAGGCGGTACTGTGTGTACTGTACTGAGACATCCTGATATGCCTGTCGGCAGACGTGAAATACTACTACTAGTAGTAGCATGTCCTGTTGGTTTCTGTGCTTGGAGATGTGATGTACTAGTCTTGCATATCCTGTTGGTTTCTGTGCTTGGAGATGTGATGTACTAGTCTTGCATATCCTGTTGGTTTCTGTGCTTGGAGATGTGATGTACTAGTCTTGCATATCCTGTTGGTTTCTGTGCATGTAGATGGGGAGAACTAGTCTTGCATGTCCTGTTGGTTTCTGTGCATGTAGATGGGGAGAACTAGTCTTGCATGTCCTGTTGGTTTCTGTGCTTGGAGATGTGATGTACTAGTCTTGCATATCCTGTTGGTTTCTGTGCTTGGAGATGTGATGTACTAGTCTTGCATATCCTGTTGGTTTCTGTGCATGTAGATGGGGAGAACTAGTCTTGCATGTCCTGCTGGTTTCTGTGCATGTAGATGGGGAGAACTAGTCTTGCATGTCCTGCTGGTTTCTGTGCATGTAGATGGGGAGAACTAGTCTTGCATGTCCTGCTGGTTTCTGTGCATGTAGATGGGGAGAACTAGTCTTGCATGTCCTGTTGGTTTCTGTGCATGTAGATGGGGAGAACTAGTCTTGCATGTCCTGTTGGTTTCTGTGCTTGGAGATGTGATGTACTAGTCTTGCATATCCTGCTGGTTTCTGTGCTTGGAGATGTGATGTACTAGTCTTGCATATCCTGTTGGTTTCTGTGCATGTAGATGGGGAGAACTAGTCTTGCATGTCCTGTTGGTTTCTGTGCTTGGAGATGTGATGTACTAGTCTTGCATATCCTGCTGGTTTCTTTGCTTGGAGATGTGATGTACTAGTCTTGCATATCCTGTTGGTTTCTGTGCTTGGAGATGTGATGTACTAGTCTTGCATATCCTGTTGGTTTCTGTGCATGTAGATGGGGAGAACTAGTCTTGCATGTCCTGTTGGTTTCTGTGCATGTAGATGGGGAGAGCTAGTCTTGCATGTCCTGTTGGTTTCTGTGCTTGGAGATGTGATGTACTAGTCTTGCATATCCTGTTGGTTTCTGTGCTTGGAGATGTGATGTACTAGTCTTGCATATCCTGTTGGTTTCTGTGCATGTAGATGGGGAGAACTAGTCTTGCATGTCCTGCTGGTTTCTGTGCATGTAGATGGGGAGAACTAGTCTTGCATGTCCTGTTGGTTTCTGTGCATGTAGATGGGGAGAACTAGTCTTGCATGTCCTGCTGGTTTCTGTGCTTGGAGATGGGGAGTAGGGCTCTGCAAATCGTCCCCACATGGGTGGTACTTTGGTAGATTTCAAACTTAGACTTCTGAAGGATTCAAGTACAAGCCAACCAAAGAGACCATGAGGTACCTGTACACACTCAAGGGTTTCAGAGGATAGTATGTATCAAAGAATTAATGAATTAATAGTTAATTAGTAACATTATTTGTGGCTATCATTTATGATAATCTGTATCCAAAGCATCATATTGATTGAACCTAATTTTATATTCACAGTGTTAGCTAAGGTCAGGGTATGTGTGCAGCGACCATTCCCAACTCAGGTGCCTCCAAGATAATGATTGTGAAAGCTTCAGATCAAGATGGGAGCTTGACAACAGCAACAATGTGCATAGATAGCGACAATCCTGATGGTTTTCAGTCCTCAGCTGTGCTTGCTGACCTTGAAGCAGCTCAATCCCAGTTAGCACAAACAGGAGATGCTGAGGAGTCCTCGAAGAGAGAGGATCAGTTGCAGGTGAGCACTTGTATCTATCTGTCAGCTGTGATGGTACACTGATTAGTCTACTAGCTTACCTACACAGTGGTCTTGTTTTGATGCCCAGCAGTGCGATGGTGGACCTGTAACCCTTGGAGAAGAGAATGAGAGATATGAATGATATGGGGAAGAGCTGCAGGAGATAGGAAGGTTTTCTATGAGTTGCTTGAAGCTGAATCTTAAAGCTGAGAGAAAAGACCAGCAGAACCTTCAATCAGATGGCAGTTGGAACCACTAGCAGTATGACGCTTTGCTGGCTGTTATACAAGGGGATGGAGCGCATGTGGGAATGTCCTGAGTGCAGTAATGTCGTTTCTTAGCTCAACTCAACTCAACTGGTTGAGGGCATGTGCTCCATTTTTTAAAATAAAGCTGGGTATTTTCATGCCAAGGGCATTGTCCAAGTCCTGCATCCACCATATTGTGAGTTCGCCCCTGTCTCATCTTCCGGGAACCACGTCTTCAGTGACTGTTTATTCTGCGCCTCTGTGATGCTTGATGAGGCCAAAGTCCCTCAGGGCATTGGATTGGAGTCTACAGACAGTAAAATGGCTAAAACTTGTAGCTGAAACATGATCAATCTGGACCTGATGTCTGCATCTACTGTGCTGGATCATGACCTGCTGACATCCTGGTATGTTTCCCTACAGACATGAAGTTCCAGTACCGGCCTTGAATCTCCCGCTAGATTCTGAGCCTGGAAGAGGACAGGGAACTCTACAACAGTCCCTGGGGAGGTGGAACTGTGATACTGGGTCAGGAGACAAGTCTCTACACCTAGCTGGCTGTGGGAGATGCCAGCCCTGTTCCTGGGGAGGTGGAACTGTGGTAGTGGGTCAGGAGACAAGTCTCTACACCCAGCTGGCTGTGGGAGATGCCAGCCCTGTTTCTGGCTCGTGTCCATGGCCATGATTTACAGGGTATTGTTGTTGTTGCACTTATACCCTTGGCTGTAGAGGAACATGATCATGTATTGTTCTTGTTACTTTGACATAATCTCTCACACACACACAATATGCACAGACTCAACACACACAACAAACATGCACACACACACATGCATACACAGACTCACACATACAAAATGCACATCCCCTGCATGCACACATGCACGCTCACTCATTCACTCACTCACTCACACACACAGTCACACATACAAAACTGACATACACAAAACACAAACACATACAAACACATAAATAACATAAACACCCCCCCCCCCCCCCCCACCACCACCAAAACACTTACAATCATAAAACGTGTTCTTACTTGGAACGAATCTCATGATTGCCACACGAGCATTGGATAGGTATGTTATTCATTCATTCATTCAGTAGCATGTCCTTTGCAGAACCTCGCTCCCATAACAGACTTCTGGAAAACCTCTCGATCATAAGCAAGATGTCCCGCGTCCAATACACCCATCTGGAGATCATCCGCCACATCCTACTTCACCCATCTTCTCTTTGGCCTTCCTCTTCTTCTCTTCCCAGGCATATACCCCTCCATTATTGTTCTCTCTAAACTTTCGTGATGTTTCAAGTGACCAAAATATTTCAACTTTATTTGTGTTATCGTTTTTAATAGCCAACCATCTTCAATATTCAGCTCTTGAAGTATTGATGCATTTGTTCTTTTCTTTACCCAAGATATTCTTAGAACTCGTCTATAACATTTATATTCAAAGGCAATTATGCGCTGCTCAGCTTGTTTAGTAAGTGTCCAGGTCTCACATTAAACAGGTTGCAATGGGAAAGGTGCATGCTCTTAAAAATCTTATTTTTGTAGTTCTGTCTGTCCCATTCCATAATTTATTCAGTTGTTTTAGTCTTTGAAGAGCAATTGATAGTTGTCGTTTAATTTCTTTCATTGTGTCACTGTTGTTGGTAATCAATGACCCAAGATATTCAAAATTTTCCACCACCTCCAATTTTTCCTCATTAACATATATTTCTTTCTCCATAGTGGTTTTATCTGTATGTATTATCTTTGTTTTTGCAATGTTAAGATACAAGTTGTGATTTTCACTATTCAATTGGGTTGAGGCTATTAGGTTTTCAATACCAGTCTGTGTTGTGGATAGCAATACTGTATCATCAGCATACCGAATCTCTGGTATGTCAAGACACCGATATTTAGGGCATCATATAGCTCCCTATTTATATCATCTCTTACATTTCTCATTATATTATCGGCGTACAGGTTAAACAAATAGGGGGACAGCACACATCCTTGACGGACTCCTTGCTTGATGTCAAACCAATCTGATGTCTCGCCATCTATTCTAACCGCTACTTGTTGCCTTTGAATAATCTACAAAACATGAGAATAGGTTTACATTAAATTCTCTGCACTTCTCTATTATTAAACGCATATTGAGAATGTGATCTCTTGTTCCTCTTCCTTGTCTAAATCCAGCTTGAACCACATTAATTTCTTCCATTTTCTTACGAAGTCTTCCCATTATCATTTTTAGTATAATTTTACTTGCATGACTGATCAGGGCAACAGTTCTATAGTTGGTGCATAATTTCAGGTTGCCCTTTTTTGGTATTGGAATGAAGATAGTTCTCTTCCAATCTTCTGGCCATGTACCATATTGTTATTGCTCCGCCATTATGTTAATAATTTTCTGTCTGTTCATTCTAGGCGTTGGGTTTTTTGTCTGTGTTTGTTTTGGTTAAGGATTACTTTAATTACACACGGATACCTCCCCACACACAAGGAGAATCTCAGCACAGTGTAGAAACTCCACTGCACTAGTGAGACTCTAAATGTAAGTAAACCAGAATAACATTTGTTATAACCATGTTCCAAATCAGGAACTTGCTATAGGTCTGTGATGTGAAAGGGCCTGTACATTGTATAGGGCTGAATGCATGGAGGAATATGTGACCCTTTGTTAGTGGATGACCAACACAGGTGTTGAAGCCTCACCTGACTGCACTCATGACATGATCAGTGTCCCTATCATTTGCACCAACATGCCCGCTTGCCAGAGTAACACATGCTATAAATAATTTGTATGGGTGGGTTTTCTCATTTTGGACTTTAGTCTTGGCAGCTGCCTGTTTGGGCTGCTGTTCATGTTTCTCTACTGAGATTTTTTTAACATGTTCAACCTGATTATAAGATCTCCTAGTTTCTTTGCCCTTCTAGAAGTCAGGACATCTGTTCCACTCCCAGAATCAAGGGGCAGCATACCATCATTTGTCTTATTTTCTTGTAATCCACACCTTGAATGGAATCAGGTCTGCATGGGCCAGAGACAGACATGGCAACCTGTAAGTGACTCCACACACTGCAGACATGTTTCCAGCATTGCTTCCATCATCTAAGTGAAAGCTATTCCTGTTTATTCCCAGGCCAGTGGAACTTTGATGACCACACTTCCAACCCAGGATGTCAGCAGACGTGAACTCCCACCATATTCCCTCTTGCTGTACAGACCAGGGCCTGGCTCCTCCATGGAACAACCCCCTTTGATGTAATCTCATTTACTGTATTCTCTAATGTCTGAATGTTCTTGTGTCTGATGTACAGCTTCCCACAAACCATGCCATGTGGCTTGATGTGAAGGCCATGCTAATCATAGCCCAGTGTTTTAAGTAAAGGACCATATACCACGCTTGATGTGAAGGCCATGCTAAACATAGCCCAGTGTTTTAAGTAAAGGGCCTTATACCATGCTTGATGTGAAGGCCATGCTAAACATAGCCCAGTGTTTTAAGTAAAGGGCCTTATACTAAACCTTGGGGCATACTGGGCATATGGTCTTAGCCCCATATTGTATTTATATAGACCAGTCAGCACTCGATGGCTGTGGTCAGTACCACGTCAACCATCTTTACTTCTGAAAGCACTTAAGCACAGCTACATGTCGGACAGGTCAAGGGATAGGGACCAAACCAAGAGAGACACAACCTGCTGCCTTACAGGTAGACTGAGGACAGGCTGTCAAAATCTGAATCACCCGCACATTGCCACTACATTCTTGGTCCAGACGCATGTTCTACGGCTTTCTGCTGGGAGATATGGCTGAACGCTTCTAAGTCAATAACCCCCGGGTGTGAGAGCTGGGCCAATACCCACTGCAAAATGGAGGTGAGACGCTGAGCCTGCTACATGCTTCGTCCAGACACTTGTTCAAAGGCTCTCACCCGAGGGATATGAGGGATCCCCCGGATGGGAGGGCTTGGCCGCTACTCGTTCTCTGCTGCATGGAGGTAAGGTGCTGAGCCGGCGGCACATGTAGCCTACCTCATGAGCATTACTAAAGGTGAAAAAGCGTCCCATTCGCATGCAATGGTTACTATGCAAGGCTGTATAAAAAAACTTATTGAGTGAGTATAGTCAAAGGTGGAGAAATGTCTCATTAACATGAAATGGAGCGCTTGGCTGGCGAATCTATTAGATCGAAGTCTGAAGTGAAAGCTTACTGAGTAGATGTTGTCTCATTAACACGAAATGGAACGCTTGGCTAGCAAATCCATTACGTGAAGTCCAAAGCGGAAGCTTGCAGAGTGGATGTCTCATTAACACAAAATGAAACGCTTGGCTAGTGAATCCATTACGTGGAAGTCCGAAGCAAAAGCTTAATGGGTGGATGTCAACTGCAGACTGACCATTCCTGGTTTGCATGGAGAGTGGCCAGTGGCGAACGAAATACCTAATACACGGAAGTGAGGAATTAAAGCAGCCATGAGCAGGATGTGTCGATTCCTTGGGTGAGCCCAGTCTCAGAGCGCTATATGCCGGCTCTGCAATTGTGGAAGCCTCCTTGGATGGTGGGGAATGCCCATGGTCTGCCCCTGCTTTCCCTTGAGGGTTGACCGTGATGTGTCTTTGACCGTTCTACCATGACCAGCTGAAATGTGGGCGACACCACAACAGAATGTCCCTCAAAACCCTCAGGAAGGCTAACCTGATTAAAAAACGCTCGCAGAAGTCAGATGTGCTGGCCTAAAGGTTGCAAATAAATTGGCACAATGCAAAAACGTCCGAGTGAAATGTGCCTCATGCCTGGAACAGCTCTGACGTTTTTGTCTTCTGGGCACAGCGACCAGCACATGTCCGAACTGAAAGCTTGCTGAGTAGATGCCGTTTGTAGACGACCGTTCGTAGTTTGTGCGTGGAGCGGCCCGTAGCAAACAAAATGCCCAATACATTGAAGTGAGGTGATAAAGCGGCCATGTGCAGCACGTGGCGATTCCTTGGGTGAGCCCAGTACTAGAGCATTATGTGTCGGCTCTGTTAATATGGAAGCCTCTTTGGATGGCGGATAATGCCCTTGGACTGTCCCTGCCTTCCCTTGAGGGCTGACCGTGAAGTCTTTGACCATTGTAACTAGGGCTGTACCGGATTCAAATTTTTGAAATCCGGCCGGAGCCGGATTTGGCCGGATTTATGAAATGAGATCCGGCCGGAGCCGGAGCCGGAGCCGGATTTACAAATAAAAAAATAAAAATAAAATAACATACTACATCACTTGACTTAGGTGAGTGGAGTCACTCGACTGTTCATTACTGCAGTTCATTACTATAGACATGACAATGATGACATATACTCATATTAAATCATTTAAATGTAAAATAATTACATTCACAGTAGAATAAGTAATTAAGTAATATTAAGTTCCATAAGTTCAAGATGAAACATAATACATAAGCACATAATGCTAATTTAGTAATTTTAATTGTTAGTTTTCAGTTTCAGTTTTTAGTTTTCACATTGTTTTCAGTTGGCAAATTATCAGCTCAGTTACAACTCACAACAACAGTACACTGAACAGATTGAATTTATTGAAATACATTCATTTAGTAATTTCACTATTTCAGTCAGTCTTCATTATGGCTGTGAAGTTGAACTCTCAGAGTCAAGAAGAGACGAGTTGTATTTCAGGAAAATCAACGTCTCCGCATTTTCTGGTAAAAGGCTACTACGGTGGTCAGTGATAATGTCTCCTGCAGTACTGAACAGCCTTTCCGATGGCACACTTGTAGGTGGTGGTGCAAGAAATACCTGCGCCAGTCAAGCCATGCTTGGAAATCTTTGCTTATTGGCATGCCACCATGAAACTGGATCTGACTGTCGAGTTTGAAGTGGCTCTGACAGGTACTGTGTCACCTCAGTGTTAATGCTGTTGCCTTCGGCACTTGCAGAACGATCTGCGGTGGGATTTTCCTCGACAATTGTGTCAAAACAGCTCCATAGGCTGGACTCGTACTGTGTGGCAGTGCTCACAGAAGTCAAAACACTAGTACTACTACTACTAATATGGATCCTGTGGACTGACTGTGTTTGCTGAATCAATAATGGAGTTAGCTGCTAACAGCAGATGGGCTCGTGCATCACTTCTACCACGTTCGGAGAAGAAGCACAGCTTGAATCGAGGATCCAGTAGTGTGGCACAGGTGTAAATACTGTTGGATTCAATGTCCGCAAATCTGCTGCTAACAGCTTCAAGCAGGGCTGCTTTCATAGTTGTGATCCCAGCATCACTACCTTCTTTCTGGAGGAAAGCCATGAGTGTTTTCACTAATGGGATCACAACTGATATTGATGCCTGAGCTGCACTTATTTCACGTGTGATTTCTTCAAATGGTGCCAAAGTAGCTACCACATTCTCTGTGACTGCCCACTGTTGTGCCGTTAGCCCAGTTACCGAATCAATTTCAAAATTTTCAACACAGTACAGCTGATGCTGCGCCGTTGTTCTAACAGACGTCGTAACATATAGAACGTTGAGTTCCATCGTGTTGTCACGTCCTGGATAAGCTGATGTTGTGGTAGGTTTAATTCATTTTGAAGTTCATGCAAACGACTGGTTGCTGAAGAAGAGTGTTTGAAATGTCCTACCAATTTTCTTCCAGTACTGATGATGCCAGCAACATACTTTTGACTCAAAAGACCATCACGCACACACAGCTGCAGTGTGTGTGCAAAACATCCAACACTTGAATAGCTGCCATCACGAAAGCATTTGGCAATGTTGAATGCATTGTCTCTCACAACAACATGGCACTTCTCACGTGCAATTGACCACTCATCCAGCATCATTTCAAAATGTGCAAGCAAGTTTGTGGCCGTGTGATGTTCATCACATGCAGTACAATGGAAGACTACACTGCGGAGAACGAAGGAGTCTGTTAACCAATGGCCAGTGAGGTCCATAAATGACTGAGTGGTGTGTTCAGCTGTCCACGTATCTGTTGTGAATGATATGTAATCAGTGTCAGATATCATTGCTGCAATTTTTACCTTCAGACGTTTACACATGTCAGGAATGATATGTTCAGCAAAGTACTTTCTTGAAGGCAATTCATACCTTTTTTCCATTGTATGCATCAACTCTCTGAAACCTGGTCGTTCCACTACTTGAAAAGGCTCCATATCTATGGCTATCATTCGGGCTACGGCAGCATGAATGCGTTTAGCATTGGGACTGTTGATGTCCCAAATTTTGGCCCGGTCCCATGCCTGCACAATTGACTGCTGGGTACTGCTGCTTGCTTTGTGCAAACACGGTCCCAGATTCATCATAGATGTGGTCGCCAATACACTGGCCTTCAGTGATGCTTTCTTTTCCATCATTTCGTCATAGCTTTTCTTGTGCATCGATCGCAAATGGGTCTGCATTGATGATGTTGAGAAGTCTTTGGGGCGATCTGATCGTCCACGCGATAACTGTTTGTCACACAACTTACATATTACCTTCGCTGAATCATCGTCTTTAACCTTGAAGTAATCCCAAACGGCGCTGTATGACTTAGATTTTGATGCCATTTTATTTTATGGGCAAGACCAAAGAAATTTACGAAAATAAATATTCAGGTCCCACAAACTCATGAAGTAATGCACCATTAAAATTCAAAATGAGTGTTTTTTTCTTAAAATTCTTATTTACATCAGCGAGAAATAGTAAACCGGAAGTGCTACTGTGCTATTGCCTAAAATTCGACGTGGCCTCATGAAACATGTACAGAAAATTCACGTGACTAGGCAACACAAATCCGGCCTAAATCCGGCAAAACTGGACCGGAGCCGGAGCCGAAGCCGGATTTGTAAAAATGGCCAGATTCCGGATTTGCCGGAGCCGGAGCTGAAATCCGGTACACCCCTAATTGTAACTTGATCAGTTGGGATGTGGACAGCACCACAAAAGTGAGAATCCCCCAGGAATGCTAACCTGGTTTTAAAAAACGCACGCAAAAGTCAGATGTGTTGGCCTAAGGGTTTTGGCCCGAGGGTGCATAACAAGACACACTGCAATAGCCAGCATTCTGACCACTGATAGCCAACATGCTGACCACTGATAGCCAGGTGCTGACCACTGATAGCCAGGTGCTGACCACTGATAGCCAGTTTGCTGACCACTGATAGCAAGCAAGCTGACCACTGATAACCAGCATGCTGACCACTGATAACCAGCATGCTGACCACTGATAGCCAGCATGCTGACCGCTGATAGTCAGCATGCCGACCACTGATAGCCAGCTGACGACTGATAGCCAGCATGCTGACCACTGATAGCCAGATGATCACTGATAGCCAGCATACTGACCACTTATAACCTTCATGCTGACCACTTATAACCTTCATGCTGACCACTGATAGCCAGTATGCTGACCACTGATAGCCAGCATGCTGACCACTGATAGCCAGCATGCTGACCACTGATAGCCAGCATGCTGACCACTGATAGCCACTGTTAACTTTCTCTTGCATTGACTTTCTCACACCTTGAATTTCTCACACATTGACATTCTCATGTGTTGACTTTCTCACATGTTGACTTTCTCTTGTATTAATTTTCTCACATGTTGACTTTCTCACACATTGACTTTCTCACATGTTGGTTTTCTCTCGCATTGACTTTCTCATATATTAACTTTCTCACACTTTGACTTTTTCACACATTGACTTTCTCACACATTGACTTTCTCACACATTGACTTTCTCACACATTGTCCTTACACATTGACTTTCTCAATCGTTGACCATCTCACACATTGACTTTTGCACACATTGACTTTTGCACACATTGACCATCTCACACATTGACCTTCACACCCATTGACTTTCTCACACATTGACCTTTCACACATTTGACCTTCACACACATTGACTTTCTGACACATTGACCTTCTCACATGTTGACTTTCTCACACATTGACCTTCTCACTCATTGACTTTCTCACACATTGATTTTCTCACACATTTGACCTTCTCACACATTGACTTTCTCACACATTTGATCTTCGCACACATTGACTTTCTCACACATTGACCTTTTCACATGTTAACTTTCTCACACATTGACATACTCACACATTGACCTTCGCACATATTGACTTTCTCACACATTGACCTTCCCACTCATTGACCTTCTCACACATTGACCTTCTCATACATTGACTTTCTCACACATTGACTTTCTCACACATTGACCTTCTCACTCATTGACCTTCTCACACATTGACTTTCTCACACATTGACTTTCAGGCTGACTGAATTGTTTTATCATAGTGAGATTGATGTGGAAACATCATGGTATAACAGAAACCATCTCCACTAGGGTTGTGTTGCAGAGTTCTGTGTCTCTCTCCAAGCTCAGGAACCAAGAGAGTGTGATCAGTACTAAAACTTCACATCTGCCGAAAGGCATATTATAGGCAGGAACCAGGTCGTGATTCAGTAGTCCATGCGGCTTATCCCCTGCAGAAGGCCAGCCCATGGATCATGCTGATATTATGAATAAATACCCTTAGAGATATGTCGAGAGTGGAGGACTTTGACGCCGGTGAATCCACAGTGTTGTCTAGAATAAGAGGCTTGGAAGTCAGAATTGGCACTGTCAGACATGAGAATGAGGGGCCACATCAAGCAACACTGGCACTATAAGCTGCCAGACTCTGATGCATATGTTGGGAGGATTTGAGAACCTATGGATAAATCCAGAGTGCAAGGATGATACCCCAACAGATAACTAACTAACCATACGGACTATTTGGCAGTGTAAAGATTTTACTGCCAAGTCAGTGATTCCGGTTCAGTCCCCAGCAGTAGCGATATTTTTGTTTCTCAACACTACGGGTCAGGGTTCAAGTAGTATGGGTTAAGGTTCAACAAGAATGTTCTGGGAAGGAAAGATCAGGAAGGGAATTGGCCACCACACCTCATGTCATGACTTAGAATATGTGAAGGTCTAACAGTTCACACCCCAACGACAGTTGTGGTCATGGGATTGCTGTCATCTGTGTGTGTGTGTGCTTGTGCTTGTGTGTGTCATATAGAGGGAATAAGCCTGACAGGAGCTGCATGTTATACAATAAAGAACATCTTATGCAATACATACCTGTGGTTAGGGTTACAAATAGAATGATTCAGTGTTACATATAACTAGATTGAGCATATGGCTGTGAATTCTGGCTAATTAGTATACAAGCAACAACATCCCTTGATGCTTTAGAGATGTGATTGTCCAGAAGAATGCTGGCAATTCCTTGAGTAGTCTAAACATTTTGAAAACAGAAATACAACTTATCACACAAATCAGAAAGAGACAATCATCACGTTTTAGGGGAAGAGTAGAAGTAGAATATATTGTGACAACTGGTAAGGTTGGTGGGAAGAATGATAAATGAATACAGCAACAGACAATTCTAGACAGCCTTGTGTTATGGCATGGTAGGGTGTCAGCACACAAACTGATACATGCTGTTGGAAATTGCGGAAATTGCAAGAGATTGTAGAGAAGCTTGACTGCCCATGCCAGTCTGCAAGGCACTTGATGATATATATTTATACTGGCCCCTGGCTGTCTTGACAGACAATAGTTTGTTACATTGAAAGAAAGAAGGCATAATAACCTCTCCATAGCACATAACCTGGGCTGAATTTGAGAGACTTATGTGTTGCCCATACAGCATGATCTTTCTCTCAGCCTGTGTAATTTACTCCAGAGGAAAGGTAACACCAATAAATCTGGAATAAGACATGCTGGATCAGCAATGCAGTGCTCTAACTGTCCACCTATCGGAGCTTTGGTTCTACACCAGTTGCCAATAAAGGCTGCCATAACATTTGGTCTTTACATAGCATGTCCCTGCACTAGGATAAGGCTTGTTTATCAATATTTAAGCAGTAAATTTGTCCCAACAGCCTAAGCACAAGTAACGATGGTGCCAGTGCGCCCTTCCTGTCTGACATACTGACTAGCCAGTCCCTGCCTCAGTCTCAAGTCCTTGTCACAACCAGTGCTGCCCTTGCATCCGCCAACCCAGGCTTGGTCTCTTCCAGCACCCACAGTGTGGATCCAGCATGGTGAGTGATGCTTTCACAATAGACTTCAGCACCAGTGTACTTTCTGAGCATGTTCCATTTCATATGTAAAGACTATGCCGATCTGTATAGTCACGATGGAAAATTCAGTTAAGCAACATTTCCAGAACTTTCGTACTTCCATCTGCAGGTCCACCTCTGCTGTAGTGGTAGGGGGGGACTTGCCCGTTCCAGTGACCACAAGAGCTATGCTGACGGTAGCCCAGCTACTGGTAGGGTCTCCCATGTCGGACAGGTCAAGGGGTAGGAACCAGACGAAGCTATACACAGACCAGTTGCCTTGTAGCTATACTGGGGATTAACAAAGGCTAGGGAAAGCAAACTCAAAAATAAAAATGCTTGTCAAAGTCGGATGTACTAGGCCACAGGCTTGGTGAAACAGTTCAATGCAATTCTCACAATGCTGAAATGGTCTACAGGCTCTAGGTATCCTGCATGAAAATTAACATATCACACACATTCAGTATGACTTGTCAGCAACACATAGGATATGCAGTCATAAACTAATAGTATCACTGACACTGGAACATGGCGATAATGATTATGTCACTGGAAACACTCGAAGGTTTTAAAAAAAAACACGATGGTGGCTTCCACATTGGGATGAATGCATGGCAGATATTTCACTCTGTCAAGTAAAACAATCAGCAACAAAGCTGTCTAAATCTTGAAGGTCAGTGCCACAATTCATGATTGATTGAGGCTACAGGGTGTCTTTGAACCAAACTAAAACATAGTAAATATCATCTGTGTCGTGATCTTGTTTAGAATTGAACTTTCATTTGTACAGAACTCAATGTTCTGAAAATTCATTCCATCTGATTCTCTACATGTAATCATTTTCTTTATGAACAATTGTAGTCTTGGTGGAACTCTTTCTGTCGCAGTAGTGGCTTCTGTAAAATAACAGATTAGGAGTGAACATAATATATGTCTGGGCTAGAGTGAGTGAACGACACAACTGGAGCAGAGTGGGTTTATGTTCAATTGTGTGCATCTAAAGAGCTGATGGTCATGAGTTCAAATCTGCATCTAGGCAAATGTGTCAAACTGACCTGGATGTCCAGTTGGACCTGGCCTACAGTGGGAACCAGGAAATTCCTGGGGAAGTGCAGGTGGCTGGTGTGATATTGACCACATCAGCCCTGGAGAGCCAGCTGGTCAGTTCAAAGATGGGTCTAACACCAAGTGTCCCATGTGTCTGAGGGCGTGTACAATGGTGGTTTGGGTTTGGGTGTGCACCTGAAGGAGTGAACATCATAGATGTCTGAGCCAGCAGGGGTTGAACAAGGAGACACAATGATTTGCATGTTACAATTATCCGGGTCAGGAGAGGTTAATGAGAGTTTTTGTATTCAGGTTACAGGTCCTGTCTAATATTTTAAGTGCCTCATCGTCTGATGGGAGTAAAGGGCATGTCATGACTAGTTCTGCGGTCTCAGAAACTCACCAGCCTCCCGTGGGCTCTATATCGATACCAAACTCAGCTTTTACCACAAAAACCCAAGGCAACGGTTTCAGGGAGACCAGTCTGGTCAAGGTGGAAACTGCACTGAAGATACCGATGGCAGACCTCACCAACAAGCTGATCAGGCCACACAGCCAGGTGGCAGCACATGTTCCGACAGGTTGGTTGTACAGCTTTGTGTTGCTTGGTGTCCCTGGTACATCTCATGAAATAAAATGTGTTATGTGTCAATTATTTGGAAACCATGCTATCAACTGTATTGTAGGTTGTCATGTTCTTCTTTAAGATTTCTGTTGTTCTAGTATTGTCCATGTGAAAATTCTATTGTTGTTCTTTATGTTGCTGTATTTTAGAGCTGTATTTGCAGAGAGAGCGAGAGATTCTGTACTATTTTATGCCTGACATCAGAAATCTTTTGTATTGTGTTAACAGATACCACTAGCTATAACACAGCCCAGTGGGGGAATTAGCTATAACACAGCCCAGTGGGGGAACCAGCTATAACACAGCCCAGTGGGGGAACCAGCTATAACACAGCCCACTGGGGGAACTAGCTATAACACAGCCCAGTGGGGGAACTAGCTATAACAGCCCAGTGGGGGAATTAGCTATAACACAGCCCACTGGGGGAACCAGCTATAACACAGCCCACTGGGGGAACTAGCTATAACACAGCCCAGTGGGGGAACTAGCTATAACACAGCCCAGTGGGGGAACTAGCTATAACAGCCCAGTGGGGGAATTAGCTATAACACAGCCCAGTGGGAGAACCAGCTATAACACAGCCCACTGGGGGAACCAGCTATAACACAGCCCACAATGGGGGAACTCGCTATAACACAGCCCACTGGGGGAACTAGCTATAACACAGCCCACAATGGGGGAACTCGCTATAACACAGCCCAGTGGGGGAACCAGCTATAACACAGCCCACTGGGGGAACTAGCTATAACACAGCCCAGTGGGGGAACTAGCTATAACAGCCCAGTGGGGGAATTAGCTATAACACAGCCCAGTGGGGGAACCAGCTATAACACAGCCCACTGGGGGAACTAGCTATAACACAGCCCAGTGGGGGAACTAGCTATAACAGCCCAGTGGGGGAATTAGCTATAACACAGCCCAGTGGGGGAACCAGCTATAACACAGCCCACTGGGGGAACTAGCTATAACACAGCCCAGTGGGGGAACTAGCTATAACAGCCCACTGGGGGAACTAGCTATAACAGCCAATTGGGGGAACTAACTATAAAACAGCCCAGTGGGGAAACCAGCTATAACACAGCCCAGTGGGAAACTAGCTATAACACATCCCACAATGGGGGAACTAGCTATAACACAGCCCAGTGGGGCAACCAGCTATAATGCAGCCCAGTGGGGGAACCAGCTATAACAGCCCAGTGGGGGAACTAGCTATAACACAGCCCAGATTGTACATGTGAAGACTAGCCAATCACATACTACATGATTGTACACAGGAAGAATAGCCAGTCATATACTACATGATGATTGTACACAGGAAGAATAGCTAATCATATACTACTTGATGATTGTACACAGGAAGAATAGCTAATCATATACTACATGATGATTGTACACAGGAAGAATAGCTAATCATATACTACATGATGATTGTACATAGGAAGAATAGCTAATCATATACTACATGATGATTGTACATAGGAAGAATAGCTAATCATATACTACATGATGATTGTACACGGGAAGAATAGCTAATCATATACTACATGATGATTGTACACAGGAAGAATAGCTAATCATATACTACATGATGATTGTACACAGGAAGAATAGCTAATCATATACTACATGATGATTGTACACAGGAAGAATAGCTAATCATATACTACATGATGATTGTACACAGGAAGAATAGCTAATCATATACTACATGAAGATTGTACACATGAAGAATAGCCAGTCACATATAGTGTATTGTTTGTGACAGAAGAGCTAAGATATGTTGTAGAGCTCTGTACAGATTACATCATTGACACAGTGTCTCCTGTTGCACTTCTCCTGCAGATGATGTTGTATTGCCGCTTGTGTCCAATCACCTGGATGGCCGTTCTTGTCCAGATTTCTTCCAGGTGTTTGTAAATAAGGTTTGTGCTGTTTCCGTCTGCCTTTTGTTCACTGTTTGAAAATCTTTTTATGTTTCCGCTTTTGTAGCTTGGGAAATCTGCCATGATATTTTTTCTTTTATTTGTTATTCCTAGTTATAATGTCAGATTGTGTTTATGTATGTATAAATGCTTGCGTAGGGAGCGTATGTATACATACTTGTGTAGGGAGAGTGTGTATGTATATATGCTTGCGTAGGGAGCGTATGTATACATACTTGTGTAGGGAGAGTGTGTATGTATATATGCTTGTGTAGGGAGAGTGTGTATGTATAAATACTTGAGTAGGGAGAGTGTGTATGTATACGTGCTTGTGTAGGGAGAGTATATATAAATGCTTGTGTAGGGAGAGTATGTACAAATGCTTGTGTAGGGAGAGTGTATGTATAAATGCTTGTGTAGGGAGAGTGTATGTATAAATGCTTGTGTAGGGAGAGTGTATGTACAAATGCTTGTGTAGGGAGAGTGTATGTATAAATGCTTGTGTAGGGAGAGTGTATGTATAAATGCTTGTGTAGGGAGAGTGTGTATGTATACATGCTCGTGTATGGAGATTATGTATGTATAAATGCTTGTGTAGGGAGAGTATGTATAAATGCTTGTGTAGGGAGAGTATGTATAAATGCTTGTGTAGGGAGAGTGTGTATGTATATGTGCTTATGTAGGGAGGGTGTGTATGTATAAATGCTTGTGTAGAGAGAGTGTATGTATAAATGCTTGAGTAGGGAGGGTGTGTATGTATAAATGCTTGTGTAGAGAGAGTGTATGTATAAATGCTTGAGTAGGGAGAGTGTATGTATAAATGCTTGAGTAGGGAGAGTTTGTGTATAAATGCTTGTGTAGAGAGAGTATGTATAAATGCTTGAGTAGGGAGAGTGTATGTATAAATGCTTGTGTAGGGAGAGTTTGTGTATAAATGCTTGTGTAGGGAGAGTGTATGTATAAATGCTTGTGTAGGGAGAGTTTGTGTATAAATGCTTGTGTAGAGAGAGTATGTATAAATGCTTGAGTAGGGAGAGTGTATGTATAAATGCTTGTGTAGGGAGAGTGTGTATGTATACATGCTTGTGTAGGGAGAGTGTATTGTATAAATGCTTGAGTAGGGAGAGTTTGTGTATAAATGCTTGTGTAGAGAGAGTATGTATAAATGCTTGAGTAGGGAGAGTGTATGTATAAATGCTTGTGTAGGGAGAGTTTGTGTATAAATGCTTGTGTAGGGAGAGTGTATTGTATAAATGCTTGAGTAGGGAGAGTGTGTATGTATACATGCTTGTGTAGGGAGAGTTTGTGTATAAATGCTTGTGTAGGGAAAGTTTGTATAAATGCTTGAGTAGGGAGAGAGTGTATGTATATATGCTTGTGTAGGGAGAGTGTGTATGTATAAATGCTTGTGTAGGGAAAGTGTATGTACAAATGCTTGTGTAGGGAGAGTGTGTATGTATATATGCTTGTGTAGGGAGAGTGTGTATGTATAAATGCTTGAGTAGGGAAAGTGTATGTACAAATGCTTGTGTAGGGAGAGTGTGTATGTATATATGCTTGTGTAGGGAGAGTGTGTATGTATAAATGCTTGTGTAGGGAAAGTTTGTATAAATGCTTGAGTAGGGAGAGTGTATGTATAAATGCTTGAGTAGGGAAAGTGTATGTACAAATGCTTGTGTAGGGAGAGTGTGTATGTATAAATGCTTGAGTAGGGAAAGTGTATGTACAAATGCTTGTGTAGGGAGAGTGTGTATGTATATATGCTTGTGTAGGGAGAGTGTGTATGTATAAATGCTTGTGTAGGGAAAGTTTGTATAAATGCTTGAGTAGGGAGAGTGTATGTATAAATGCTTGAGTAGGGAGAGTGTGTATGTATATATGCTTGTGTAGGGAGAGTGTGTATGTATGAATGCTTGTGTAGGGAGAGTGTGTATGTATGAATGCTTGTGTAGGGAGAGTGCATGTATAAATGCTTGAGTAGGGAGAGTGTGTATGTATAAATGCTTGTGTAGGGAGAGTGTGTATGTATCCGTGCTTGTGTAGGGAGAGTGTGTATGTATGAATGCTTGTGTAGGGAGAGTGTGTATGTATGAATGCTTGTGTAGGGAGAGTGCATGTATAAATGCTTGAGTTGGGAGAGTGTGTATGTATAAATGCTTGTGTAGGGAGAGTGTGTATGTATGAATGCTTGTGTAGGGAGAGTGTGTATGTATGAATGCTTGTGTAGGGAGAGTGCATGTATGAATGCTTGAGTAGGGAGAGTGTATGTATGAATGCTTGTGTAGGGAGAGTGTATGTATAAATGCTTGTGTAGGGAGAGAGTGTATGTATAAATGCTTGTGTAGGGAGAGTGTGTATGTATGAATGCTTGTGTAGGGAGAGAGTGTATGTATAAATGCTTGTGTAGGGAGAGTGTATGTATGAATGCTTGTGTAGGGAGAGTGTATGTATAAATGCTTGTGTAGGGAGAGTGCATGTATAAATGCTTGAGTAGGGAGAGTGTGTATGTATACATGCTTGTGTAGGGAGAGTGTATGTGTAGTGACAATTGGGAGAGGGATAGTCAGACACTGCAGTTTAAAACAATGGGCTTGCCAAAAGTGTCACACAGAGCACAAACTCCATAGCCCTAGAAATAACCCCCAGCAGTCTCTGTACACCTGTGAACCGAATGGTAGAAATCAGAAACAAACCCACAGCCTTTGTAGTTCCAGGCAGACGGCTTCACCCTGCTCATGTGTAATGTATGTCCATAGCTAGCCAGCTAGTTAGACAGGCAAGATAAGATACTTATAAGTTTCACTTACAGATGTTACACCTTCGGCATCATGAACAAACTACCACTTTTATATTGTGGACAGGGTGCTGTTACTACTTGCAAACACACATATATCACCTCAGCTTCTCATATATCCAATGGCAAATGCAAGACAGGCACTCCAGAACTCCTACAGATCTGTGCTCTAGACCAAGAGGTTCTGCACCAGTGCTGACCACAAGGATTCAGACTAGAAGCTACACCCTGGACTGCACCGCAGGATCAGCAATGTTTGCCAGATTGTATTCAGAGAGCAGTTGTTGAAGTCTGAGGCTGGAAACAGTGGAACTTAGAAGAGAGACAGACACCTCAGTGGATTGACTTTATGTCTGTGAATAGGCTTATAGAACAGACATATTGTATTTTAATATTTTGCATGATTTATTGCCTGGCATATTTTGATGCATCTTGTCAGGTGCATAAGGCAGAATTATATCTCATATGAAGTGAATATATTAATCATATTTTGGCTGAAATACAAAACAAATAAAAACACCGACACTGTTTGAATGTGGAGCAACATTATCCTCTCGGTAATCACAGAGGGCTGTGAAATCTTTCTGCCACAAGCAAACAGTGTCACAGACAATGTGTCTCAAGTATTTCAGCCAACACATGATTCAGCTATTTACATCATATGGTATATAATTCTGTAGTACACACCTGGGGCGATGCAATGAAATATGCCAGGCAATAATTCATGCAGCCTATTATTTTTGGCTTCTGTTTAAAAAGCTAGAGGGTTGTCCAGATGTAATTCCCCATTATTTTGTGTGTGGCATTTAGAAGGTTTAAATAATTTACATTTGGTTGTCATTTTGCATAGTCACAGCTTGACTCCAAGATGAGACCAGGTCTGACAGACAGTGAGGAAGAGAACCAACCAGCTAATCCCCATGAGACAAAGGCCAGCACAGGCCAGGTCATCAGACTTGGGATAAACAACTTGTCACAAGTGAACATGCCTCTCCTGGCACACTCTCCGCTGTCATGTCATGAAGAGGGTGGGCCCATTAGGGAGAGCCACAATCTGAAGGAGAGGAGGAGGAGGTAAGTACTGGGTGGTGGGGGTGATCATGATGAGTGGATGAAAACTGCTATATAAGTAAGACTGGACTTAACAAAAACATATTAATTTAGGTTAATTTAGATGTCAAATTTAAGATTCAAATTACTATCTAAAGTGTTTGTTGAGGTTTCCAAGTATAATCTAAAGTGTTTGTTGAGGTTTCCAAGTATTGTCTAAAGTGTTTGTTGATCTTTCAAAGTATTATCTAAAGTGTTTGTTGAGATTTCCGAGTATTATCTAAGGTGTTTGTTGAGGTTTCCAAGTATTATCTAAGGTGTTTGTTGAGGTTTCCAAGTATTATCAAAAGTGTTTGTTGATCTTTCAAAGTATTACCTAAAGTGTTTGTTGAGGTTTCCAAGTATTATCTAAAGTGTTTGTTGAGGTTTCCAAGTATTATCTAAAGTGTTTGTTGATCTTTCAAAGTATTATCTAAAGTGTTTGTTGAGGTTTCCAAGTATTATCAAAAAGTGTTTATTGATCTTTCAAAGTAATACCTAAAGTGTTTGTTGAGGTTTCCAATTATTATCTGAAGTCTTTGTTGAGGTTTCCAAGTATTATCTAAAGTGTTTGTTGAGGTTTCCAAGTATTATCTAAAGTGTTTGTTGAGGTTTCCGAGTATTATCTAAAGTGTTTGTTTATCATTCAAATTGTTATCTTCTTCTTCTTCTGCATTCATCTGTAGAGATTTTTTTCGGACGTGATTGTGTTGTGCCTGTTTACAGCAGAGCTGCGTTCTTGCACCGTTAGGCCGACACATCTGACTTCTGTGGGCATTTGTTGACCGGGTTAACCCTCTCATGTTTGTCATTCCATGTTGAGTCAAGAACCAACATCACAGTATTTGGAACATTCCCATACATGCTCTGACCTCATCTTCAACAGCCAGTATAGAGTCTCAATGCTAATGGTAGCAGTCTGGTTATGTGTCCATCTGGTCTTTCTCCAGAGACCTGCCTGTCGGCCAGATCCTCTTGTCACTCCCTGCATCACCGTTCAGTCCAGGCCGTGATGACCATCTGTTCTTCCATACTATACATACAAAAGGCCCGTCCATGTCTGCCATATCATGCATCAATACCCAGCCTAGCAGTGCAGACCCAGCCACAATCTACTCATTTGCCACCACACCAGCATGTCCTGGGGGAAATATCCAACAGATGCTCTCTATTTCTGAAATTATGCACCAACTATAGAACTGTTGCCCTGATCAGTCATGCAAGTAAAATTCTACTAAATATCATAATGGGAAGACTTCGTAAGAAAATGGAAGAAGAGATTAACGTGGTTCAAGCTGGATTTAGACAAGGAAGAGGAACAAGAGATCACATACTCAACATGCGTTTAATAATAGAGAAGTGCAGAGAATTTAATGTAAACCTATTCTCATGTTTTGTGGATTATTCAGAGGCATTTGACTGTGTACAACATCAGAAACTTTGGGAAATCATGAGGAATATGGGCTTTCCATCACATGTAGTACAACTCATAAAAATGTTCTACCTAGACCAACAAGCAGCTGTTAGAATAGATGGCGAGACATCAGATTGGTTTGACTTCAAGCAAGGGTGTCAGAGCTGTGTGCTGTCACCCTATTTGTTTAACCTGTGTGCCAAAAATATGAGAAATGTCAGAGATGATATAACCAGGGAGCAATATGATGCCCTAAATATCAGTGGTCATGAAATACCAGAGATCCGATATGCTGATGATACAGCATTACTATCCACATCACAGAATGGTGTAGAAAACTTAATAACCTCAACCCAAAGAAATAGTGAAAATCACAACTTATATCTTAACATAGCAAAAACAAAGATAATGCATACAGATAAAACTATTAGGGAGAAAGAAATATAATATAGAAATAAAAAAATTAGATTTTTAAGAGCATGCATCTTTCCAATTGGAACATACACCTGTGAGACCTGGACACTTACTAAACAAGCTGAACAGCGCATAAATGCTTTTGAATATAAATGTTATAGACGGGTTCTAAGAATATCTTGGGTAAAGAAAAGAACAAATGCATCCATACTTCAAGAGTTGAATATTGAAGAGGGTTGGCTATTAAAGACGATAAAACAAGGAAAATATATATTTTGGTCACTTGAAACGTCATGAAAGTTTGGAGAGAACAATAATATGGGGGGGGGGGGGGGGGGGGGGGTATATATATGCCTGGGAAGAGAGGAGGAGGACGGCCAAAGAGAAGATGGATGCAGGATGTGGCGGATGATCTCCAGATGGATGAATCGAACGTGGGACATCTTGCTTGTGATCGAGAAGTTTTCCGGAAGGTTGTTATGGGAGCGATATTCTGCAAAGGACATGCTACTGAATGAATGAATGCTCTCTATTTGTGATTATTTAATGGAAGCCTGCCACTCTACCCAAAGCATGCATGCCTCATAATACTTTGTGAGTTCGTTACAATCACGGCATGTGTGTGCTCTTTGTCCTCCAGCCAGCAGGGTGCTACTGTGACTGCCTCCACCTCTATTCTCAGACTGGGTGTTATGGTATTTTTCTGTATTATGTCTATTTCTTCACTTGTCGACCACACACTATCACATGACATTACTACAAACATGTATATAATACTTCTTCTTCTGCCTTGCGCTGTGAAGTTAGGTTCATTCCCTGGACAGTGTTGTTCAGATCATGATGCAATATTTTTCATAGACTCGTGGGAGTCATCACTGGAGCTACGGAGTTCGTTCTTCATACGATGCTCTCTGTGAGTGGCTTGATATCCTTTACAGGACATTGCAGTCAACTCCAGCATTTTATTGTTTTGGCTGTTCGTGATTTCTTGGCAAGTTAAGGTTCAGTAGTTTGCCATTGCTTTCTGAGCGACTGGCATTCATATCTTTGTATGGGAAACCAACGCCAGGCAGTTTGCTGCCAAATCGCACACAGCCATGTTTCAAACACGGTATGCGAGATAATGACTTGACTTCTTAACCCCTTCACCGCAGAGCCAGCTACAAGGTTTGTATACAAATATAATTCAGGTATGGGCACCCCAGCACAGACGTCATCTGTGTGTACACCATATGATGGTTTACAGACACAATATGCCATACGTGGAGGATGTCCTGGGATACTACCGCTATGGTGTCCACTGTTGGGCCTTCAGATCTTCTAGCCCACAGCAGAAGATGGGCCCACCTTTCCTTGGTAGGTAACTCCCAGGGCATCTGACAGTCATCCTGTACCTCAGAGTTGTGGTCAGAAACATGAATCCTGCCGCTGCTAGGGATTGAACCCTGGCTACGGCCTTGATGCAAGCACACTGACCACTGTACCACCATGACTGCTGAGCCCCATGTATGATGACTGATGTACAAATACTGATCCATTGGCACCTTGCCATCTTGACAGACAATAGTTTGTTACATTGTTCTTCAAAAAGGCATAATAACTACAACCCATGGCGGTTGCGAATGTGACTGATAAAGCCAATTCACGCTGAGAATGTTTGTCCACAATGGATGCATGTGAACATATGGTCATTTCTGTCATCACGCACCATCTTACATCTCGCATGCTTACCTATCTGCAATCATTTTCTCCTTTGTGTTTATTCCATTTCTGATCTTTGCCCTGCCGGCTTCGTGGCTTAGAGTTTAGCGACTTTTCTCCGTAACCTCGTATACTCTCGTAGGTAACGTGATGACGGTGAGAATCAGCAGTGGTTCGAATCGCATCGGTAACTTACGGGGTATGTGAGCCGGCCGCTCAGAAAGCAATGGCAAACTACTGAGCGTAATCTTGCCAAGAAATCAACATACAGCTGAAAGATGCTGGTGTTGACAGCGATGTCCTGTAAAGGATATGCAAAAAAAAAAAAAAAAAAAATCTTTGCCCTCCATGCAAAACGATCAGCAGTGACTTGCTCCCAATGTGCAATATCAATGCCTGTATCAATCATGTCCCACTTACACACATCTTTGTATCGTAGTAGAGGCCGACCCTGAGATCTCCTACCCATCTGTAATTCACCAAATACGATGTCCTTTGGTATTCTACCATCATCCATCCTCCTAATGTGTCCTATACATCAAATTCTATGAAGACTGAGCATGGAATACACCGTCACACAACCTGATCTTTCCAATATTTCAGTATTTGTGATTTTGTCTTGCCACTTAATACCAAGTATTCTTTGCAGACACTGCAAATGAAATCTGTGGAAACGTTTCTCTTGGTGTGAGTAAGTTGACCAGGCTTCACTAACAAACATTGCCACTGATGTATATATGTATATATCTATATATGACAGGGCTCGTATTAAGGATGCGTGTAACCTGATGCGCCAGTTGGTCCCAGGCATGTCTCACAGGACAGACAAGGCCACAGTGTTTGAGTTCTCTGCCAGATACATCCACTTTCTCAAGTCCTTTGTTGGCTCACACAATGACAAGGTAACTAACTACACCATCTGCTTGGTGGTGAGTGCCCTGGCAAACTGAGTCTTCACTCTCCAGTTATTATTCTAACTCTCAACTCTATGTTAATATCTGCGGACCCAGACATTTGTTCTTCTAGAGCTGCCTGGTCATTTATCTATAAGGGGCTTCATCTGAAGAAAACCTTAAATGGTTTTCGGGGGGGGGGGGGGGGGGGGGGGGGGGATATATTCTGAAAAAGTAAAGAACAAATGTATCATTTCAATGCATGTCCTCCAGTGCAGATAAAGTGCTTGGATTTCTGTAGAAACAGATTCTGTTTGTCGCGTGTGTAACCACTCATGCATCACCTGCTGTATGTTTTCATCAGACCAAAAAATCTTTCCTCCCAAGAACTCTTTGAGTTGTGAAAACAGGTGGGGATCACTTGGGGCTAGGTCTGGCGAATATGGGGGAATGTGGTACACACTGAAAGTGGAGGTCACTGATAAAATAAAAACGGATAACAGAATGCTGCTCCTCTTTGGTGCATGTCAAAAGTGGGTCAGCCATCGTTAAACTGCCCTTATGATGTCAGTGTTTATCTGCATTGTGATGTCATGTGCTTAAAACTCTTAACATCCCTAACAATATTGACAGGTTACACAACAATGGCATAGTTAATGTAATTTATATCACACTTTTAAGATTTTCATTTGAAGCTCCCTTGTATATTGTCTAAGATAGAAACATCAAGAGATAAGAGGAATCAAGAGATGGGGAATATGGGAAGGAGAGAGAGAGAGAACACAGTAGTGAGATTGGGAGGGAGGAGTGTGTGTGTGTGTGTGTGCAAGAATTGGAGAGCGTGAGAGAGATGTATAAAGAAGGGGAGAGTTTGAGAGTGTACAAACGTGATATATCATTTTCACAATGAGAGAGATAACAGACGGGGAAAGAGGGCGAGAGATACCTTTAGAGAGGGAGAGAGAAGATCAAACAATGCACAAACAGCTGACTGCATATGTTTCATCCTGAACAGGACTTCCTACTCAAGTACAGCCCTTATTGATGAACTGTCTACATGGGTCAACCACTGGGATAGGACAGTGCTGTCTTCTTCTGGATTGCTGTCCATTTGTTGGTCTGGTGAACATAACCCATGACTATGGCTGCCATTGGGGTGTGAGGTGTTGGACCTTCACATATTCTAGGTCGTAGCTTGTGAGATGTAGTAGCCAGTTCATGTCCTTCCCAAACAGTTGTCCATATAGACCATTCTACCCCAGGGTAGGAGAGGAAAGATTAGACTGTAAGGTATGTCTTCACCTCAGGGTAGAAGAGGAAAGAAAGATTAGACTGTAAGGTACATTTTCACCCCAGGGTAGAAGAGGAAAGCGGTAAAGACTGACCACAAACAGGTGTGCACACTGGAGCATGATGAGAGCAAGAGAACGGACATCCCCACCTCAATAGACATGGGTCTAGAATAGTGGTTCTCAACATTTTTTTGGGCCGTGCCCCCCTTCACCATATTTTCAGAACGTCATTTCCCCTTCATCATATTTTCAGAATGTCATTCCCCCCTTTCGTATTTCCTCCCTAAAAGCCACCCCTACACAGTATACGTAATAATGGAACCTAATTTAATAGCACATACTTAAAAAAAAGTATAGACGTCTACATAAAACGTGATTTGTGGGCCTCCTTATGTTATAAAATAATATTTAGAAGGGTGAGAAGTACAGAACCGTAGAGTATGAATGGAAAAACAATATCAAGTAATCGGTTCTTGTATTAACGCGATCAACCCTAAAATTCCCCCCTAGGGGGGAATTCCCCACCGGTTGAGAACCACTGGTCTAGAAGATGTGGCAGTCATAAGACTTCACGCCCCAATGACAGAATATGTGGCAATCATAAGACTTCACGCCCCAATGACATAATATGTGGCAGTCATAAGACTTCACGCCCCAATGACAGAATATGTGGCAGTCATAAGACTTCACGCTCCAGTGACAGAATATGTGGCAGTCATAAGACTTCATGCTCCAATGACAGTATCTGCCAAAAGACTACTTTTACCTACTATATATTTATATAAGGTCAGTGTAATATTAGAGGTGACCTACCTCATACATCACCACCTCGTTCTCGCGGCATATTCTACTCTAGCTGTAACAAACATCTCAAGCAGCATCGTTGCACCCAAAACAAATATATTTGCTAGCAGTCATAATTAACATGACTGGAATATTTCATAAGTGTGTCATCTTGAGAACTGTAACCGTTTATATAACAGTTCGAATTGTCTTGTGTGTCAGCTTGAGAACTGTCACCTGTTTATATAACAGTTTGAATTGTCTTGTGTGTCAGATGATGCCTTCCTGTCACAGCTGATAGTGATGTGGCAATGTCTGCGCTCAGAGGTTTCATGACTGCCAGTCTGTGCCACCAGAAATCACACTGTCACCACATGACAATGAGTTTCATATAAGTCCCATCAACACATGCCCCACCTCTTTCATTTCATTACTTTCTATGTGCAAGTGGTTATTTGAGTTCCCATCATTCATGCATACATAACTTCCTGTGTGTATTTTCTCATACATTACTTCCAATCTTTAACAAAATGATCGTGACCAAAATGTAAGGAGTGATTTTCATGATCTACTTCCAACTCACCTAAACACCAACAGCCATTAATAGAAACTCATTTCACATTTGATTCTTATTTCAAGGAACTCATATTTGGTTCCATTTTGCTGGGTTTTTTATTCGTTTAAATTTGTCTGTATGTTTTGTGACTTTTCAATTCATTTTTTATTAGGGTACTGAATCAGATATAATACTTATTGTTATTTTTCAACCTGTATGCATTGACTGTTAACTGCTCCACCCTGCTGTAATGTAATAAATGTTGACATCAATAGTTGATATGTACTTGTTGCTTTTGTCTCCCTCATTGATGTGTTAAACGTGAAGGTTGTCAGGGCATTGCCAATTTGTCTCTCACATAGTTGTGTTAACATGAAGTAGTCTACAGTATGTTTGTTTTGTATCTCACATTGTTGTGTTAACATGAAGTTGTCTAGAGTATGGCTGACTTGTCTCTGACATTGTTAACATGAAGTTGTCTAGAGTATGGCTGCCTTATCTCTGACATTGTGTTAACATGAAGTTGTCTAGAGTATGGCTGACTTGTCTCTGACATTGTGTTAACATGGAGTTGTCTAGAGTATGGCTGATTTGTCTCTGACATTGATATGTTAACATGAAGTTGTCTAGAGTATGGCTGATTTGTCTCTGACATTGTGTTAACATGAAGTTGTCTAGAGTATGGCTGACTTATCTCTGACATTGTGTTAACATGAAGTTGTCTAGAGTATGGCTGACTTGTCTCTCAAATTGATGTGTTAACATGAAGTTGTCTAGAGTATGGTTGACTTGTCTCCCACATTGATATGTTAACACAAAGTTGTCTAGAGTATGGCTGAGTTGTCTCTGACATTGTTAACATGAAGTTGTCTAGAGTATGGTTGACTTGTCTCCCACATTGATGTGTTAACATGAAGTTGTCTAGAGTATGGCTGATTTCTCTCTCACATTGATGTTAACATGAAGTTGTCTAGAGTATGGCTGACTTGTCTCTCACTTGTGTGCATTAATTGCTCTTCCACTGAAAACAACTACTGTTCAGTCTTGTCTTTCTTGGCACAGATGCAATCATGTGAGAGTTCTCTGATTGTACATTGTACTCCACAGTGGGAGGTGAGTGAGTTTACACCCAACCACTTGTGGCCAGTTGCAAGACAGCAGTAAATTCACATTTTTCAGTTATATTTATACACTGTAAAACACTGCCAATGAAGATACTCTCAGTGCATACATCAACACTCTAGGGTAGAAGAGGATCAACTCAGTAGGAAAGTTTGCAACAAGGACCAGTTTATCAAAAACATTCTTTATTCATCAGCTTCTGCAAACAGAGTAACATGGCTGCTTCAAGTGTCTAAACAGGAATCATTCTACCAACATGGATCCAGTGAAAGCATGACTTAGTCTCATCCACACGTGCACGCATCAATGCAGCTTCACACTACCCAGCTGCTCTATCATGGTATATTTTATACCAGCACAGTTCAGCATACATCAACCACTTTCGTGGTGCATGCAGCTTCCCATGTTAACAAGCTCACTTTTCTGTGTCTATTCCTAGGTCTACAATGTATCTGAAGATTTGCTGATAGAAAACTTGTCAATGGATCCCAGGATTGGCATTGGAAACTGATTGTTTAGCAAGATGTGTTTAGGCCCAACCCTTCACATACCAAGTGGTCGTTTATATCACGGATCATTATTAGCTGCCCAACGTGGCTGTGTGGTTTGGAGGGAGAGATGGGTGGAAGAAAGAATCTGAGCACCCATGGACATGTCCGGGGTGCAGGGGTGATACTCCAACAGGTAACTAACTAATCAGGGGCTGTCCCACATCACCCTAGCCACTTTACTTCCCAGAAAAATGTCTTGTGCCCAGTTTATAAGACTGGATCAACCCCGCTACCAAGCAACTGAAAATATTCAAGTTTGAACACACACCAAGAGGGCCAGCGATTGCATTATCCAGTATGGCAATGTCCCACATTCTCAGACATATCAATTGCATAAAAAGACTCACGAACATGTCTCTCCCATGAGGGACTTTGATAACCCAGAATTGTCACATCTCAATGATGTTAAACAACATAATTTGTCATTTCAATGTTGCAAAAATAAACTGGTCCGTAAATCAAGCAAGTTCACTAACACAACACACAATTCCAGCAGAAAGGTGTTTAACAAGCCACACATTCACACAAACAACTCCAGCAGAAAGATGTGTCACACATTCACACAACTCCAGCAGAAAGGTGTGTCACAAGTCATGCATTCACACAAACACAACTCCAGCAGAAAGATGTGTCACACATTCACACAAACAACTCCAGCAGAAAGATGTGTCACACATTCACACAAACAACTCCAGCAGAAAGATGTGTCACACATTCACACAAACAACTCCAGCAGAAAGATGTGTCACACATTCACACAAACAACTCCAGCAGAAAGATGTGTCACACATTCACACAAACAACTCCAGCAGAAAGATGTGTCACAAGTCACGCATTCACACAAACAACTCCAGCAGAAAGGTGTGTCACACATTCACACAAACAACTCCAGCAGAAAGATGTGTCACACATTCACACAAACTCCAGCAGAAAGATGTGTCACACATTCACACAAACAACTCCAGCAGAAAGATGTGTCACAAGTCACGCATTCACACAAACAACTCCAGCAGAAAGGTGTGTCATGAACCACACATTCACACAAACAACTCCAGCAGAAAGGTTGCGTCACGAGCCACACAAACAATCATTATCTTACAGAACTCAACAGATGATCCCAACATTACTACAAACAAACAAAGAAGGTATTCCTAGGCAATCTCAAGGCTGAATGTTGGCAGTGTAATATGTCACTTTGTCGTGGTACATGTCCAGCTTGTGTTTCAAATCTTGGTAAATCTGAAATCATAAATTTTTCACAACAAACAGTCTATGCTGAAGGCTGACATCAGCTACTCTCACTCACTCAACCAAACAAATATGGCACATGAGAGTACCAAGTATAGACACTTCATCACATAAACGGGCATTACAGCCACACACCTGTATGATCTCAAAGTCACAGGGGGGCAGGCCGTCACATATATGAGCATTATAGCCACAGGGAGGCAGCCCCTCTGTCACACATACGGGCATTATAGCCACAGGGAGGCAGGCCGTCACATATATGAGCATTATAGCCACAGGGAGGCAGCCCCTCTGTCACACATACGGGCATTATAGCCACAGGGAGGCAGGCCGTCACATATATGAGCATTATAGCCACAGGGAGGCAGCCCCTCTGTCACACATACGGGCATTATAGCCACAGGGAGGCAGGCCGTCACATATATGAGCATTATAGCCACAGGGAGGCAGGCCGTCTGTCACACATACGGGCATTATAGCCACAGGGAGGCAGGCCGTCACATATATGAGCATTATAGCCACAGGGAGGCAGCCCCTCTGTCACACATACGGGCATTATAGCCACAGGGAGGCAGGCCGTCACATATATGAGCATTATAGCCACAGGGAGGCAGGCCGTCTGTCACACATACGGGCATTATAGCCACAAGTGATAAGCCCCTCCACCATACATATGGGCTTTAAGGCCACAGGTTATAAGCCCCCCCACCATACATACAGGCATTATAGCCATGGGGGGGGGGGGGGGTGTGCAGTCCCTCTGTAACAAATACAGACAAGCCATAGGGAGGTAGCGTTACCACAACACATTCAGACATAGCCACAGGTATGCAGCCCCTCCACCACACATACAGGCATTATAGCCACAGGTAGGCAGCCCCTCCACCACACATACAGGCATTATAGCCACAGGTAGGCAGCCCTTCCATCAAACATACGGGCATTATAATCACAGGAAGGCAGCCCCTCCACCACACATACAGGCATAGTCATAGGGAGGCAGCTCCTCCACCACACATACAGGCATTATAGCCACGGGTAGGCAGCCCCTCCACCACACATAAAGGCATTATATCCATAGGAAGGCAGCCCCTCCGTCACACATACGGGCATTATAGCCACAGGGGGGCCTCCACTCAACATAAATATGAATAAACATAGACAAACCTGTTTCTGCCATCCATAACAACAGTTTAAAATGCATATATTTGGATTCAAAAACCATTGTAGACAGAAAAGTTAGCTGCATATCCTTTACAGGACATAGCACTCAACTCCAGAATTATTTGGCTGTTTGTGATTTCATGACCGGCACTCGTGTCTTTGTTTGGAAAAAAACGGAAGGCAGTCTGGTCTGCTTCCAAATCGGCCACACTGTCTTTCGAACATGGTATACGGGATTATGAATGCATTTGTAACCTCTGCCACAGAGCTAGAAAAGAGCAACATTGAAAAATGCATAAGGGAAAGACACAAATAATGGGATTAAACCAAGCGAATAACAACTCGATCTCACTCGGTGAACCCTCGCTTCAAGACATAAGGGAAAAACACAGATAATTGGATTAAACCAAGTGAATAACAACTCGATCTCACTCGGTGAACCCTCACTTCAAGACATAAGGGAAAAACACAGATAATTGGATTAAACCAAGTGAATAACAACTCGATCTCACTCGGTGAACCCTCACTTCAAGACATAAGGGAAAAACACAGATAATTGGATTAAACCAAGTGAATAACAACTCGATCTCACTCGGTGAACCCTCACTTCAAGACATAAGGGAAAAACACAAATAATGGGATTAAACCAAGCGAATAACAACCTGATCTCACTCGGTGAACCCTCACTTCAAGAGACAGAATCATACACCTATTGAGGTAGTATTGTAGACACAGACTGCGGAAGAGATAAGACATATTCAGATAAGAATACAAAAGGCAACATGAGTTTTGAAAGCACTAGGACACTTGTGGAAGTCAGCAGAGATTAAACCTGGCAGCAAACTTGGAACAGTGAGCTCTAAATCTGTACTAGTGTATGGATCAGAAACACAGAGAGTGACTTAATGACACATAACTACAAACATTGACTAAGTGCAGAATAATGTGACCAACATGAAGGTATGACAGAATCACCCATGTGGAGCTCACGGACAGAACTAAACTAATTCCAGTCAATCAATAGGCAAGGAGAGGCTGTTGGCGCTGGATAAGACATACATTGATAAAACCCGGGGATGGTGTAACAAGGCAAGGGAGGTCATAGAGCAAAAAAACTGGGAGACCTAAAACATACGGAGAAGAGGATGACAGACATGATGACTAACACGTGGAAACAGTGGACAGAGCTGCAGAAACACGTGGAAACAGTGGACAGAGCTGCAGAAGATAGGATGTCTTGGCCTGGCTGGGTGAGGATCTTTCCCCCAATGGGGGAATAAAGGGCACAAGAAATAGGTCAAATCATGTCTATCGGTATATCCAGGGTGAAATGATGACAATCCAAATTGGCTTAATGATCAACCTCCAACAACAGGCCTAAGCTACACACAGTGACAGACAATACCTGGACTGGCAGGTAACTTACGCTGGTGTAGGTAGGGTTGTGCTGGTCACTCAAGGCCGCCAGTAGCTGATCCAGGCAGGTGTAAGGAACCCAGACACTCAACGGTGAAGGCTTGTCCAAGCCCTAGCAATGAGACAAATGCCAGAAGTCAGTTTATATCTATATATATATATATATATATATATATATATATATATATATATATATATATATATATATATATATATACCACTACATCTCCAAATGTGTGTTTGCTTCTATGTTTTCTGGTCAACCATTAATTACATCCTTTTGATACATTTGACATTGTGTGGTGCCAGAGACTGGGCTGACCACAGAACCCTAAGGTTCGGATAAATGTCATCCAGTCTCCGTCAGGGGGGTCAACCTGGACAGTACCTTGCACTGACACGTCTGTCTGAAATGGCCACAAGTATTACTGTTGGTCGACTGTAAGATGACTCATGAATTCTGTAGCTGTCAGTAAATCTTGCACTGACACGTCTGTCTGAAATGGCCACAAGTATTACTGTTGGTCGACTGTAAGATGACTCATGAATTCTGTAACTGTCAGTAAATCTTGCACTGACACGTCTGTCTGAAATGGCCACAAGTATTACTGTTGGTCGACTGTAAGATGACTCATGAATTCTGTAACTGTCAGTAAATCTTGCACTGACACGTCTGTCTGAAATGGCCACAAGTATTACTGTTGGTCGACTGTAAGATGACTCATGAATTCTGTAACTGTCAGTAAATCTTGCACTGACACGTCTGTCTGAAATGGCCACAAGTATTACTGTTGGTCGACTGTAAGATGACTCATGAATTCTGTAACTGTCAGTAAATCTTGCACTGACACATCTGTCTGAAATGGCCACAAGTATTACTGTTGGTCGACTGTAAGATGACTCATGAATTCTGTAACTGTCAGTAAATCTTGCACTGACACGTCTGTCTGAAATGGCCACAAGTATTACTGTTGGTCGACTGTAAGATGACTCATGAATTCTGTAACTGTCAGTAAATCTTGCACTGACACGTCTGTCTGAAGTGGCCACAAGTATTACTGTTGGTCGACTGTAAGATGACTCATGAATTCTGTAACTGTCAGTAAATCTTGCACTGACACGTCTGTCTGAAGTGGCCACAAGTATTACTGTTGGTCGACTGTAAGATGACTCATGAATTCTGTAGCTGTCAGTAAATCTTGCACTGACACGTCTGTCTGAAATGGCCACAAGTATTACTGTTGGTCGACTGTAAGGTGACTCATGAATTCTGTAACTCAGTAAATCTTGCACTGACACGTCTGTCTGAAGTGGCCACAAGTATTACTGTTGGTCGACTGTAAGATGACTCATGAATTCTGTAGCTGTCAGTAAATCTTGCACTGACACGTCTGTCTGAAATGGCCACAAGTATTACTGTTGGTCGACTGTAAGATGACTCATGAATTCTGTAGCTGTCAGTAAATCTTGCACTGACATGTCTGTCTGATATGGCCACAAGTATTACTGTTGGTCGACTGTAAGGTGACTCATGAATTCTGTAACTGCCAGTAAACTGCCACAGATGTTTTGTTGTCACTGAAATCTAGTTCTTATTTCACAACCACCTTGAACAAACACACAGATAAATATAAAAACAGGACATTGAGCTGCAACACAAAATAACAAAAATAATAATAATAATAAACATCCTGTTCATATATATTTATGTGGCACATGCATATCTAAACTCATGGTGGCACAAGAATCTTAAAGTAACATCCATTATCTTCAATTTCCGTACAAGTAAGTGCTCTTATTTCATCTCCTTGTTTGTAGGTCAGCATGGCCAAATGGATAAGAACATGTGTTCTTAAACATCCGGTGTGCTGATGCCGAGGTAACGGGTTCAACCCCTAACTCGGACAGTTGGACTATAATGTTGACCTATTGTCCTTGACTTGGGGACATAAATTACAAGTACCCCTGAAGTCAGAGTGGGTTTGCCTGATGGCAAGGGGCACTGTTAATAGGGAAAGCTAATCCATATGCAACGTTCAATCCAGCATTACTAGAAGTAGTGTCTCTGGACTACACGAGTTAAAAGTGAGCGAGCACAAAAAGCAACCAAAACTAACTCATATTTTGTTGGTGTATGTGTGCGTGTGATTGTGAGTGAATATATATGTGTGTGTGTGTGGGAAGTTTGTGTGGATGGATTGATGTAGGTATGTATGTAGTTATGTATGTATGTCATATTACACTTATTTTTCTACGTGAATGTAACATGCATAACAGATAGCATATAACTGATGAGAGAAAGGTGAGTGAATGGACAGCCATATTTAAGACAGGCCTGTAGGCCCACTTTGTGACCCTTTGAAAACATTAGTTTGTTTCTTTCCTTGTCTTCAAACAAGGTCAATAAATATGTGAATTTATTTGTCGTACATTTGTGTGAGCCCTCATTTAAACATCTCCCTGGCCTTCTGTGAATGTTGTTTGCCTTTATTTCTCACATATCAGTCTGGCATTGTGTGGGAACTACTTCTTCTGCGTTCATCCGGGGACTTTTTTCAGACGTGATTGCGATGTGCCTGTTTACAGCAGAGCTGCGCTCTTGCGCCATTATGCTGACCATCCAACTTCTGCGGGCGTTTGTTGACCGCGTTAACCTCCCCGTGGGAACTTTCTCTGAAGTGACTGAAGACATACATCCACAGATGGAAGACACTAAATGTGTGGGAACTATTGCTCTCAAGCAACAGAAGACACATCTACAGATGGAAGACACTACATGTTTGGGAACTATTGCTCTCAAGCAACACAAGACACACATCCACAGATAGAAGACACTACATGTGTGGGAACTATTGCTCACAGGCAACAGAAAAGACACATTCACAGATGGAAGACACCTGCCAGTGTTAACAATGAACTTACTTTTAACCCAAAAGCCGGACCATCTGAGCCACTAAGCACATGCATGAGGACCTCGAGGTACTCTGTGGCTAGTGATGCCGCCTGCGGGAGCATGTCAAAGGTCAGGTAGATCCTCAACAGGGCTGCCATATCCAGAGCCTGACAAAGAAAACATTCACGTATATGGAGATCTGATCAGCATACCTGCTGGCAACAACACGGAGATATACATACAAGGATATTTTTATCAACATTGCTGGTAAGAACATAGAGATAACATATCTGCTGGTAACAACGCAGAGATACACATATAAGGATATATCAACATATCTGCTGGTAACAACGCAGAGATACACATATAAGGACATCATAACATATCTGCTGGTAACAATGCAGAGATACACATATAAGGACATATCAACATATCTGCTGGTAACAATGCAGAGATACACATATAAGGACATATCAACATATCTGCTGGTAACAATGCAGATACACACATATAAGGACATATCAACATATCTGCTGGTAACAACGCAGAGATACACATGTAAGGACATAACATATCTGCTGGTAACAATGCAGAGATACACATGTAAGGACAACATATCTTCTGGTAACAATGCATAGATACACATGCAAGGACATCATAACATATCTGCTGGTAACAATGCAGAGATACACATATAAGGACATATCAACATATCTGCTGGTAACAATGCAGAGATACACATATAAGGACATATCAACATATCTGCTGGTAACAATGCAGAGATACACATATAAGGACATATCAACATATCTGCTGGTAACAACGCAGAGATACACATGTAAGGACATAACATATCTGCTGGTAACAATGCAGAGA
Source organism: Cepaea hortensis (assembly GCA_963921405.1). Taxonomy (NCBI): domain Eukaryota; kingdom Metazoa; phylum Mollusca; class Gastropoda; order Stylommatophora; family Helicidae; genus Cepaea; species Cepaea hortensis. The sequence continues at coordinate 224,219,161 of OY992876.1, read as the reverse complement.
TACACATGTAAGGACAACATATCTTCTGGTAACAATGCATAGATACACATGCAAGGACATTTCAACATATCTGCTGGTAACAACGCAGAGATACACATGTAAGGACATATCAACATATCTGCTGGTAACAATGCAGAGATAAACATGTAAGGACAACATATCTACTGGTAACAACGCAGAGATACACATGCAAGGACATATCAACATATCTGCTGGTAACAACGCAGAGATACACATATAAGGACATATCAACATATCTGCTGGTAACAACACAGAGATACACATGTAAGGACATATCAACATATCTGCTAGTAACAACGCAGAGATACACATGTAAGGACATATCAACATATCTGCTGGTAACAATGCAGAGATACACGTGTAAGGACAACATATATACTGGTAACAACGCAGAGATACACGTGTAAGGACATATCAACATATCTGCTGATAACAATGCAGAGATACACATATACGGACATATCAACATATCTGCTGGTAACAGCATATATATTCAGAGAAGCATTGGATATCCATGACCTGTATATTAGACCACCACCACCCCTCCCCGTAACAATGCAGAGATACACATGTAAGGACATAACATATCTGCTGGTAACAACGCAGAGATACACATGTAAGGACATATCAACATATCTGCTGGTAACAATGCAGTGATACACATATAAGGACATATCAACATATCTGCTGGTAACAATGCAGTGATACACATATAAGGACATATCAACATATCTGCTGGTAACAATGCAGAGATACACATATAAGGACATATGAACATATCTGCTGGTAACAATACAGTGATACACATATAAGGACATATCAACATATCTGCTGGTAACAATACAGTGATACACATATAAGGACATATCAACATATCTGCTGGTAACAATGCAGAGATACATATATAAGGACATATGAACATATCTGCTGGTAACAATACAGTGATACACATATAAGGACATATCAACATATCTGCTGGTAACAATACAGTGATACACATATAAGGACATATCAACATATCTGTTGGTAACAGCATATATATTCAGAGAAGCATCGGATATCCATGGCCTGTACATTAGATCACCCCCCACCTCTCCTCAGCACATAGCCCTCTATATGATTGTTTTAACAAAAGCAGCAGTTAATTTCAGGTCTGTTGCATACCAGAGAAGACATGAAGGTGAATCTATCTAATACATGAGACCCATCAAGTGAATTTACCCCAGAAAAGAAATGAATAATTTCTATGAACGAATCTATCTAATCCATGAGACCTATTAAGTGAATTTATCCCAAAGAAATGAAAAATTTCTACAAGTGAATCTATCTTATCCATGAGACCCATTCAAGTGAATTTACCCCAGAGAAGAAATGAATCATTTCTACGAACAAATCTAATCCATGAGACCCATTCAAGTGAATTTACACCAGAGAAGAAATGATTACCTTGTATGAATGTATCAGCCACGTCGGCAAGGGAAAACTCTGTGACAACAAGGTGAAGGCCACACATTTGTGACACACCCCACTGCCATCCTCCAGCCGAGAGAGGTAACTCTGCAACAGACTCCAGGCCTGGTCAGACGCGGTCAGCTCCTTGGCCCCACAAGGTGGGATGTTGTTTTCTCGAAGCCACATCCAGGCTGAAGCACTGGTGTCTAGACCTGTTGGTTGGAATCATTTGATCAAATCACTGTTTGAGAACACCACCAATACTAAGCGTGTAAGCATGTATTCTATACCTTTCAACACTTACAACCATATATTCTCTATCTTTTAGCATTCGTAAGCAAATATATTTACATACTTTAGCACTTGTAAGCAAATATTCTATATCTTTTAGCATGTGTTAAGAAAATATTCTATATCTTGTAGCATTTCTATACTTCTCAGCACTTAAAAAGATGAATTATATACCTCTGAGCACTTATAAATTATATAATCTAAACTTTTTAGCACTTGTTAGTTATGTATGCTACACTTTTAGCACATGTAAACATATATACTATACCTTTGAGCTATTAATTTATGTCTCTAATTCTCTACTCCGTGTGTATTTAGGTCTTCCTCTATTTCAGTTGAACATTCTAATTATACCATTCTCAGGTGTTCTCAATGTGTATGTCCTATCCAGAGCCTTTTTTTCCACCTTTTAATTCACTGGTATTTGTATTGTTCTCTCCATGAGCTCCACATTAATTCACTGATATTTGTACTGTTCTCTCCATAAGCTCCACATTAATTCACTGGTATTTGTACTGTTCTCTCCATGAGCTCCACATTAATTCACTGGTATTTGTATTGTTCTCTCAATGAGCTCCACATGGGTGATTCTCTGACACCATTTCCATCCTTCTATTCTGTGTAGGCAGCAATTAATGAATGTCTGTAGTTTATTATTATATGTTGAAGTCATTCTCCATGTTTCTGACCCATACAGTAGTATTGATTTAACATTACAGATAAACATTCTAACTTTGGTGCTACATTTAATTTCCTTTGGCTTTGCTGGGAGATTTTAGTCACCAAAATATAACAAGAATAAACTTCAAATGTGACAATTTAACAACAAATATGAACTTCAATTGTCAGAATTAAAATAAACATTTAGAAAATGAACACTGAAATGTCTGACTGAACTGACTAGATGTTTTTGTGAACGAGGACATGGAGACTGCCAGCGTGACACAGCGCAAAACCAGACTGGACAGAACTGGTTCTGGTGAGAGAGAAAACGTGCGGGTCACTGAGACGGCCAGGTCATACAAACCAGCAGCACACAGCAGGGACAGCAACTCTTCTGGTAACGGTTGGGGACCTGGCAGAATACACGCATACAATCATGTGGTTATTGAAAACCTGGCACGGGAAACTGGAACAAAATGGTAGTCAAAACATATAGACAGTTCATATAACATGTTTAAAATATGCAGAAATTAGTGTTTAAATACAATATACAGACAACAGTGCTTAGAATATGCAGAAGATAATGTGTTTAGATAGAATGTACATTAAATATAAAGTTTAGAATAGTCTGATAGAATATACAGAAAGTATATTGTCTAGAAAGAATTTACAGAAAGTAGTGTTTAGATAGAATACACAGTAAGTATAGTCTTGTGGTAAATCATACAGAAAGTCTAGTATTTAGATAGAATATACAGAAAGTATAGTGGTTAGATAGAATATACAGAAAGTATAGTGGTTAGATAGAATATACACATTTGGTCTTTTGATAAAATGTACAGAAAGTATAGTTTTAGATAGAATATACAGTTAGTATAGAATTTAGCCAGCTCCGTGGCAAAGGGGTTACCGATGCAATTCATAATCCCGCATACCGTGTTCGAAACACAGCTGCGGGCGATTTAGCAGCAGACCGATTTGCGTTGGTTTCCATATAATGGTTTGAATGCTGGTCATTCAGAAAGCAATGGCAAACTATTGAACGTAAACTTGCCCAGGAATCACAAACAGCCTAAAAATGCTGGGGTTGACTGTGATGTCCTGTAAAGGATATGCAACTAACTGTTTAGCATTTAGAGAACCTTCTGGTCCAGTGGCCAAATATTGGAACCCACCTGCAGGCTGGATTGTCCCCCTCCCTCACATTTCAAACCAGTCGATGCACTTTGATAACATTGTTTCTGCTTCTGAGTAGCTAGTTGTAGGTTTTCGAGTAAGAACTGATCCTTCAATGTCATTAATTTCTTCTTCTTCTTCTTCAATGGTAGTTACATTTCATCATCATTATAAATTTCAAAGCCTCTATCCATTTTGTACATTCCAACCAATCTGTTACTTCTGGCGTAATATTTTAACTGTTTAGTCCTACACTGTTGCACAATGTCATCAACGCTAACAGTCCCAGTTCCTTCAGTGTCATCAATAGGTTCAGGCAAGAGTTTCATCTACCCATTCTTTAGGTTAGACACTGTAAGGTCAGCCCAGGCAGCGTCGACATTGAAAATAGCACCCTTTATGTTGTACCCCCCCCCCCCCCCCCCCCAATTATTTTTTTTTAAAATACGACAGATAACAGATACTGGCATTTAAATGAGTGACAGTTGACAACGAGTGACAGATCAAAGTTTTACTATAGTAACAATCTTTCATGTTCCCTCTAAAAGTTTGCAACCAGGTGTCTTTCTCTTTTTGTTATGCAACCAGGCGTCTTTCTCTTTTTGTTATCTCCAAAGTGTGTCATCCACTGTACTTCCTCTCTCTCTGTCCCAGGTGTCCCTTATCAGTATTTTCTTCATTTCCATCTTACCTAGAGTGTTTTTTTTCTGTTTTATCTTTCCAATCACCCCTGCCCAAACCCATCCCGCACGCACGCACGCACACACACTTGTGCATGCATACATCCTCACGTGAGGGAGATACTGTACCTGAAATGAGTGCTGTGTCTGGCTGGTTCTTGATCAGTCGTAGCCTGGCGTCCAGCAACAAGTATTGTTTTTCCAGGTCAGAGAGCTCCAAAATGTCCATCTTTCTTGTATCTGGGTTAAATAAAACACAAATATATTAAATGCATTTATTAGAGTTTCCTTTAACAAACACATAGCCTTCATCCCAAGCCACAGGTAGCACACGAGCCATATTCATACAAAGTACATACAAAGTAAACAGCCAAATGAAATGCTATGGTCACTGCAGCCGTTAAAGGAAATGTCAAAGCTGCTACAAGAAAAAAGATTATAAAGATGTCACCAAGGTTGATGAGAAAACCGATCTTATATGTGTAATGCCAAGGTTGATGACAGAACAAGACGTGTGTGTAATGAAAAGGTTGATGACAGAACAAGACGTGTGTGTAATGCCAAGGTTGATGACAGAACAAGACTTACTTATGTGTGTAATGCCAAGGTTGATGACAGAACAAGACTTATGTGTGTAATGAAAAGGTTGATGACAGAACAAGACTTACTTATGTGTGTAATGCCAAGGTTGATGACAGAACAAGACTTATGTGTGTAATGCCAAGGTTAATGACAGAACAAGACTTATGTGTGTAATGTCAAGGTTGATGACAGAACAAGACTTATGTGTGTAATGCCAAGGTTAATGACAGAACAAGACTTATGTGCGTAATGCCAAGGTTGATGACAGAACAAGACTTACTTATGTGTGTAATGCCAAGGTTGATGACAGAACAAGACTTACTTATGTGTTTAATGCCAAGGTTGATGACAGAACAAGACTTACTTATGTGTGTAATGCCAAGGTTGATGACAGAACAAGACATGTGTGTAATGCCAAGGTTGATGGCAGAACAAGACTTATGTGTGTAATGAAAAGGTTGATGACAGAACAAGACTTGTGTAATGAAAAGGTAGAAGATATGACAGATGGACAGTTAAAACATTGCTTTGCTGATATGGCAGCTTCTGCAGCTTGTCATGTTCCAGATGTGTTTGTGTTGGTGTTTCCTCTGGAGTAAACTAGGCAGGCTGAGAGAGGGATCACTGCATGGGCAACACATGGTCTCTAAATTAAGCCCAGGCTTTGAGCTATTGGGAGGGGAAAAACTCCATTTGTGGTCCCCGCCATGGGTTGTAACAAACTATCATCAATTAAGACAGCAAGATACCAGTGCCAGCAATGATAATGAAACAAATTATTCCAAAACAATAATGACAACTGAGATTACGCTATTATGTTCATGACAGATTATTATCACTATCATCAAAACATGTTAATTCTGGGACACATGAATAAGCAAACAAAAACTCAGTGTTTTACTTGTAAGCTTTCTCTTCCTTGGGTTGTTGGAACCTTCCTGGCGGCTTCGTCTGCCACCAGTTTCATCCTTGCTCTGTGTTGACCTGGTCTCAGGCTTGATGATCCAGGCATACTCTGGCTTGACGAGACGTAAGGTGTTGAGAGTGGACAGGTAGCACTGGGCTTGTTGCTGAAGGCTCTTGAGTCCGGACACTTCCTGGGACAACCTCAGGCCCTGCTCAAACATGATCCTTCCAGCTGAAACAACCAAAAGATATCAGAACATGTAACATTCATGAGAACTCAGATATTAGATTGTTATTGTTAACAGGCCTTAGCAGATACAAGAGAAGAGAGAGAGCATTCATATATTTACTGCATATTCTGTCTTTAACAGCTCAGATATATTTATGTCTTTGAAAAGTAAGGTGTTATTCATATATTTTTCAAGGAAGGTATGTTGATATCTATGAATGAATGAATGAATGAATCAGAGAGAGAGAGAGAGAGAGAGAGAGAGAGAGAGAGAGAGAGAGAGAGAGAGAGAGAGAGAGAGAGAGAGAGAGAGAGAGAGAGAGAGAGAGAGAGAGAGAGAGAGAGAGAGAAAGAGAGAGAGAGAGAGAGAGAGAGAGAGAGAGAGAGAGAGAGAGAGAGAGAGAGAGAGAGAGAGAGAGAGAGAGAGAGAGAGAGAGAGAGAAAGAATGAACGAACAAACTTTATTTTAATTGGGTAACAAATTGGGCACGCAGGCCTGTCTTACATTCGGCCCTTTCAATCACTCATCTTTCATTCATCAAATGTGCATGTTACTTTCATTGTCAAGTGGATTTTGTAAGCATACACAATGCATATTACGCATGATACATTCACATAAGAAAACAAAAAAAAAAACATTATCAAATGAAAGTTGTAAACATAAACAGTGCATATTGCAATGTTGTGAGACACATCCCCCATCCACCCTCATATCCCGCAGCCACCAACACATCCCCCATCCACCAAACCTCCCCCACCCACCCACACATACCTCCACGCACTCACACAGAACCAGGCAAACATACATGCCGCCACCCACCCACTGATCCCCCACCCACACACATTTCCCCACCCACACACACATACATCCTCACACACCAAGAAGAAGAAGAAGAAGAAGAAGAAGAAGAAGAAGAAGAAGAAGAAGAAGAAGAAGAAGAAGAAACCACACATACATACCCCCGCCAACCCACACATCCCACACCTATCCACACACAAATCCTGCACTCTCACAAGTTTCCCCACCCACCCATACACACATCAGCCAACCTACACCCACTCAATATTCGCCACCTCTCAACTACACATCCCCACCTATACACACATCCCCACCCATAAACACCCAAAAACACACACCTCCCACCCACACCCGCCACTCACACACATCTTCTCACAACTACACACCTCCCCCACCCATACTCATCTCTCACACACAGAGAGAGAGCGAGAGAGAGAGAAACCTTTTGGCTAAGGGTTGTACGAAATGGTGTGGATATGGCATGTTTGAAAGATCCACAATATTTCCTCTATGAGTCTTCTTAGAAACTGACAGCCATTATTCAAGGGCATTTCTGGAGGGGAGAGCCTAACCACTTGCAGGTGGTATCAAGTGCTTCTGTTACTCATTTAGAGGTAACTTCTGGTAAAATAATTGCTTCTCCCCATAATTTGATTGTGTCTAAAGCCACTGAAGAACATCATATGTCTATCAATCTCAGACTGAGTTCTGTCCATCCCAGACTGGATTCTGTCAATCCCAGACTGGGTTCATAAGCGCCTGATGAGACTGTTTGTTACAGTAAGGAAAGGAAATGCCGAATGTTGACCTGGCAGAGATGCTCAACTTGCGATGACAACAATATGAATGTGAATTGGATTTATGTCAGGAATAGCTGTGCAGTGTCAGTTTCACAATCTCCAGATCCCAAGTATCCAGTATCAAAATATGACGGGGACATCGCACAAAACAAAACACAAACATTACAGCCATGACGCACCTTTCCTGTAGTCCTCCCTGTAGATAAAGTAGGAGTACAAGAGGCTGTAATAGTCATAAGTCAGCAGATCCACCGACCTGGCTCGGTTCTCTAGGATGTAAACAACCTGCAAGTAGAATTCACCATTCTGTTATCTGGCTACTCATACAAACACATATTGATTATTGCTCCACAATCTGGGATGGATGCTCCAAATCAATAACAAACCGTCTTTACTCACTCCAGAAAAGGGCAGTGCGTTTAATCAATGGTGATAAGCTTACAGACAATTCTAACCTACATGAACGTCTTCAGTTACTGCCACTCCACAAACGCCTACTTTTTAATAAGGCTAAACTAATTCACAAAATCCTATTTCAAAATGCTCCAAGCTACCTTTGGCCATTGTTAAAATATAACACAAGACATAGCGAACGGCTAAATGTACTTCATATCCCTAAAACTAGGATAGAACAATTTTCCACAAGAAATCAAAGACATCACCAATCATGATACATACAGCCGCAACCTGTTGGAACACTACCTCAGTACATACTACATGCCCCCGTAAAAATAATAATGGTAAATTATCTCAAACAACTAGTTAATAAACATTTCCATATGTGTGGCACAATATACCTTCCTTAGGTATTTGTCATGTCCATGGTAAACATTGCCTCAGTGAATCATATTTAACTGATTATTTTTCATGCGTATTAATGCTTATTGTTCCTTTGTTGTCTAAGATTAGCTTCATAAATGATATTGAATGAAAGAATGTATGAGAGGAATTAAAGAAGGGCAGAATGTCAGACGGGCCTGCATGCCCAATTCTTAACCCTTTGAAAATATTGTTCATTCGTTCGTACTGTGTTAGCAGAGAAACCAGCTTGCCAGTAACAAAACTATTCTACACATTTCCTATATACAGCACTAAATAAACCAAGCCAGTTACACAACTATTCTACACATTTCCTATATGGAGCATCAAACAAACCTAGTCAGTTACACAACCATTCTACACATTTCCTATATGGAGCATCACACAAACCTAGTCAGTTACACAACTATTGTACACATTTCCTATATGGAGCATCACACAAATCTAGTCAGTTACACAACTATTCTACACATTTCCTATATGGAGAGCATCACACAAATCTAGTCAGTTACACAACTATTCTACACATTTCCTATATAGAGCACTAAACAAATCTTGCCAGTTAAACAACTATTTACACATTTCCTATATGGAGCACTAAACAAATCTTGTCAGTTACACAACTATTTACACATTTCCTATATGGAGCACTAAACAAATCTTGTCAGTTACACAACTATTTACACATTTCCTATATGGAGCACTAAACAAATCTAGTCAGTTACACAACTATTCTACACATTTCCTATACGGAACACTAAACAAATCTTGTCAGTTACACAACTATTTACACATTTCCTATACGGAGCACTAAACAAATCTTGTCAGTTACACAACTATTTACACATTTCCTATATGGAGCACTAAACAAATCTAGTCAGTTACACAACTATTTACACATTTCCTATATGGAGCACTAAACAAATCTTGTTAGTTATACGACAGAAGATGTTATATATGAAGGATATACACATCTCTTTGTAAAGAAACAAACAGTTGCTTGTAATGACCCATCTGGAGACTCCTAAAGTGCAGGCAGTAGCCTTCAGGTCATCTCAACCTTGAAAAGTGCTGGCATCTATCAGATACCAGGTGAGTGTACAGATTTTTCTCCCACTCTAGACCTTCTCCAAGGAAACTTTGTTTCTGAGATCTTTCATTCTCCAATATAAGAAACAAGCAGGGTGTGCAAGACCAGTACTGGTACTTCCCCCTCTGTGGAAAGGCATAATGATCCTTGGAACATCAGCCACATGGGTGGTGAAATGTCAGTAGATTGTCTGGATGAGTTATGCAACTGACCTCGATACCTTGGCAACAATTTTCAGGAAATTACTTAGTTTAAGGCAGGCAGTAAAGATGAAGAGAAAAAAGCAGACAATGTGGGACTGTCACTTCCTGAACTGCTGGTGGTAGGCAGAAATGTAGACTTTCTCTCGGCCTGCCTAATTCACTCCAGAGGAAAGGTAACACCCCTACATCTGGAACAAGACAAGCAGCAGAAGCTGCCGGATCAGCAAAGCAATGCTTTAACTGTCCGCCTGTCGGAGCTTCGATCCTAGACCAGCCGCCAACCAAGGCTTAGGGCCTGGTCTGCCATGACATTTTGTCTTTAGCTTGCATTTCCTCGCACCAGGGTAAGGCTTGTACCCTCCCAATTGCTCTCTTCCGTCCGAAGCCGTTGGCACGCACAATGTGGGGTGTCGGGTTTGGTAAGCGCCGCCCAACATTCGGCGCTAATAGAAAGCAGGTAGTAGCGTCTACTGTTATACGGTAGCTCAGTCATATCTGACTAAGACCTGACAAAAAGACTTTGGCTAGGAACATATCAATTATGGCCGCCTCTCATCTTGTAGTCCACGTCAAGTAGTGTTGGTGATCAAGTCTGCCTACAGTCGCCTGTCTCATGTACTGCCAGTTATTTCCTATATAGATGTCCCTCCATGCCATGATGTCACGCTGTCTGGCATCTTCTCTCTTTGTTGCCCCCTTCCTCTCTTCCCCTGCAACATTCCTGTTGCCACAACGTTCTGTGAGGATATGAATCTCATAGATGACCATAACTTGCCCCAAAGAATGCCTCTAAAATATACCCCTGTGAGCAGACTGGATTATTTACACAATATCACAAATGTCCACTACTGGCTGAAATACATAGATGGCAATCACACATGCTATCAGACAAAAGGCCACTAATACATAGAGATTAGAAACATGGTTGACAATGACAAATACTGTAAGACAAAAATAAAAAACCCAAAGAATGGAGATCTGATACATGGTTGGTAATCACATATGCTGCCAGACAAAAAGCCACCAAAGAATGGAAATTAGTGACACATCTGACAATCAGTTATACATGCTGTCAAAAAAAAAAGCCACCAGAGAGTGGATATTAGTTACAAATCTGACAATCAATTATAAATGCTGTCAAACAAAAAAAGCCACCAGAGAGTGGATATTAGTTACAAATCTGACAATCAATTATAAATGCTGTCAAACAAAAAAGCCACCGGAGAGTGGACATTAGTTACAAATATGACAATCAATAATAAACGCTGTCAAACAAAAAAGCCACCGGAGAGTGGAGAACAAAATGTGGCTGCTACTGACCTCCTCTTCCAGTTCCTGATAATCAAAAGAAACTAGGTCAGCCAGGTCACCTCGTTCAGACAATACAACCAGAAACTGCCGCAGACAGTCCTTCTTCCTGTGGATGCAATCACAACAATGATCACATTCATTTACCACCATCTATAATCTCCCATGGCCCCACTTACTATATGTGCCCACAGCCCCACTATCTATATTTTCCCATGAGCCATCTCCTAGTCTGTATGTACATGCTATCAGTTATTTTATGTTGGTTGAGAACTGCTGCAGTTCAAAGATGTTTTTGCACAGGAAGAAAGCGAGGACTGTGTTTTCTGAGAGAGAGAGAGAGAGAGAGAGAGAGAGAGAGAGAGAGAGAGAGAGAGAGAGAGAGAGAGAGAGAGAGAGAGAGAGAGAGAGAGAGAGAGAGAGAGAGAGAGAGAGAGGCAGACAGAGAGAGAGAGGGAGAAGGCAGACAGAGAAAGCGAGAGAAGACACACAGAGAGCGAGAGAGAGAGAGAGAGAGAGAGAAGACAGAAAGAGGGGGAGAGGAGAGAGAGAGAGAGAAAGAGAGAGGGAGAGAGATAGGAAGGGAGAGAGTGAGAAGACAGAGAACGAATAAACAGACTTTATTTTCAAAGGGTCACAAATTGCGCACGCAGGCCCGTCTTACATTCGGCCCTTCCAATCACTCATCTTTCATTCATCAATAGTGCATAATACATTCACATAGGAAAAAAAACATTGTGAAAAGAATGTTGTAAACATAAACAATGCATATTACCATGTTATGAGACACATCCCCCACCCAACCACGCACACACCCTCAGGCACACATACATTCCCCCACCCATCCACCACCCACATACATCCCCCACCTACACACATCTCCCAACCCACACATTCCCTTAACCACCCACACACCCCCCAGGCACACATACATGCACCCACCCACCCATCACACTTCCCCCCACCTACACACACACATCCTCTACCCACCAACACTCACCCACCCACATATCCTTCACCACCCACCCACACATCTCCCAACCACACATATCCCCACCAACCCACACATCCCGCACCTACACATATACAAAACCCGCGCCCACCCACATTTGAGAGGGGGGAGAGAGTAAATGAGCGAGAGAGAGAAGACAGAGAGAAAGAGAGAAGACAGAGAGGGGAGGAAGATAAGAGAGAGAAAGAGAGAGAGAGAGAGAGAGAGAGAGAGAGAGAGAGAGAGAGAGAGAGAGAGAGAGAGAGAGAGAGAGAGAAAATGAACGAACAAACTTTATTTTCAACGGGTTAAGAATTTAGCGCGCAGGCCCGTCTGACATTCTGCCCTTCTTCTCTCTATCCTCTCATACGTTATTTCATTCATACACCACTTATGAAGCCAATCTTAGGCAACAACAGAACAATATGCATTAAAACGCATGAAAAAATAAAATCAGTAATACATGACTCACTAGGCAATTTTTAACATGGCCATTATAAACACCTAAGGAATGTGTAAAGTACCATACATATGGGAATGTTTATTATACTACTTGTTGTTTGAGATAATTGTTGTTGTTTTGCTTTAGGGGGGTATGTAGTCTGTACCGAGATAGTGTTCAAACAGGTTGCGACTGTATGTATAGTGATTGGTGGTGTCTTTGATTTCTTGTGGAAGATTGTTCCACAACTGAGAGGCAGAGTATGCTAAACTTGTTTTGTATAAGTCTATCCTAGGTTTAGGGACATGAAGTACGTTTAGTCATTTGCTATGTCTTGCGTTATATTTAAACAGTGGCCAAAGGTAGCATGGAGCGTTTTGATAAAGAGGGAGAGAGGGAGGGGGGGGGGGGGAAGAGAGAGAGAGAGAGAGGGAAAAGACAGAGAGGGCATGGGACATACAACCCACCTGTCTGGATCTGGGTTATTGATCATGGCATGGAATGCCTGCTGATTGTGTCCCAGCTCTAGATGATGTTTGAAGATTTTGGACTGCAAGGCTGGCTAGAAGGAGAAAAATACAATCAATGAACCAGCACAACTGTGGACCACAAGGTTATCTAGAATAGAAACAAGTCAATGAACTTACACAGTCTTTTCATCTGCTCATCATTGAAGGACAAGTGACGTTACTAGCCATGTATTAAAATCACTCCTGGGCAGGAATTTGTTCTGGCCACGAAGCTTTGGTACCAGAAAACTGTCTAGGAGGTCAGGTGGTTGGCTTGATACTGACCACATCAGCCCTCCAGTGCCATTTGGTCAACAAAGTATGGATCTAGCACCATATACCCACTTGTGTGGTACTGTCTGGCCTCAAGGGAAGCACACAATAGTAATGCTGTAACCCACCACACAATCGGGCGTAAGAGGCAACTAAAGCGGGTTGGCGTGGGACCATCTACTCTAACCCATAAACAACTTTAACTGCTAAATCCACTCACCCTGAAAAAGTCTAAAGGAAAGAAACAACTCATCCAAAACCTTGGAGAAAGGAGAAGGCTCTTCAAGAAGAAGTATGACGCATGCGGAGAAAGCCGTAAGTAGTCTGTATCTCCTGTATACCCCCGAAGAAAGTCTCCAGAACTGGCAACTGGACTGCTGGAAGTATTTATAAATGGGAAAGACAGTGCAGGGGGTGAAGGAACTAACATGTACAGCTTGTACAGAGGGCCTCCAATCTTGTGCCCTATCTCAACTCGTGTCTGACTTCAATATCCAAGAGATTAGGGGGCCTTATGCTGGGAGAATAAATGGCATTTTACGAGATCTGAGCATCAATTAATGAGTTGAGTCAAGAACCACATCACAGCACTCGAAAGATTCCCACACATGCTCTGCCCTCATCTTCAACAGTCAGCAAAGAGTCCTGTACTAATGGTAGCAGTAGCAGTCTGATTGTGGTAGCAGTCTGATTGTGTGTCTGGCCTTTTCTTAGAATCCTGAGTGTTGACCAGATCCTGAAGCACTGTTATCTCCAGGCTGTGATGATCTATCTGTTCTTCTGCACTATACATACGATCCCAAAGGGTCCCGATAACGTCTGCCTTATCGTGCACCGTTACCCCACCAAGCACTGCAGACCCAGCCAATCTTTCCGCCTGCTCATTTCCCACCACACCAGCATTCCCTGGGAGGAAATCCTACAGATGTTCTCTATTTTTTTGTTGTTGAATGGAAACCTGCCACTCTGCCCGAAGCATGCATGTCTTAATTTTTCTCATATTTTGTGAATCTGACATGCGCATGTAGTTTGCCTTCCAGCCAGTGGAACGCCGACGGGACTGCCTCCACCTCCATTCTAAGACTAGATGTTCTGGTATCATATGCCAGACTCTCCTTCACTAAACACTGTCCACCAAACTTCGCCAGAAACCCCCAGGCACCTCTTTCATGTCAGTGAAAAATGGCTTATAAACATCACCATGTCTTGCAAACTGAAGTACTTCGGTCACGTCCAAGGCCATAGTGGTTTAGAGAAAACAGTTATGGGGACAGACAGGGGTAGACTAACATGAAAGTGGGCACAAGACATTTCAGATGGGTGGTGATAAGAGCGATCATCTGCAAAATCTACCAAAATGCACAAGACATTTCAGACATTTCAGATGGGTGGTGATAAGAGGGATCATCTGCAAAATCTACCAAAATGCACAAGACATTTCAGACATTTCAGATGGGTGGTGATAAGAGGGATCATCTGCAAAATCTACCAAAATGCACAAGACATTTCAGATGGGTGGTGATAAGAGGGATCATCTGAAAAGACTACAAAATGCACAAGACATTTCAGATGGGTGGTGATAAGAGGGATCATCTGCAAAAACTACCAAAATGCACAAGACATTTCAGATGGGTGGTGATAAGAGCGATCATCTGCAAAAACTACCAAAATGCATGAGACATTTCAGATGGGTGGTGATAAGAGGGATCATCTGCAAAAACTACCAAAATGCATGAGACATTTCAGATGGGTGGTGATAAGAGGGATCATCTGCAAAAACTACCAAAATGCATGAGACATTTCAGATGGGTGGTGATAAGAGGGATCATCTGCAAAAACTACCAAAATGCATGAGACATTTCAGATGGGTGGTGATAAGAGCGATCAACTGCAAAAACTACCAAAATGCATGAGACATTTCAGATGGGTGGTGATAAGAGGGATCATCTGCAAAGACTACCAAAATGCAAGAGACATTTCAGATGGGTGGTGATAAGAGCGATCATCTGCAAAAACTACCAAAATGCATGAGACATTTCAGATGGGTGGTGTTAAGAGCGATCATCTGCAAAGACTACAAAATGCACAAGACATTTCAGATGGGTGGTGATAAGAGGGATCATCTGCAAAGACTACAAAATGCACAAGACATTTCAGATGGGTGGTGATAAGAGGGATCATCTGCAAAGACTACCAAACTGCACAAGACATTTCAGATGGGTGGTGATGAGAGCGATCATCTGCAAAAACTACCAAAATGCATGAGACATTTCAGATGGGTGGTGATAAGAGGGATCATCTGCATAGACTACCAAAATGCAAGAGACAACAAGGCAGACGTGGTTGCGGCCTTGTGGGAGCACGTGTACACCTCAGAGGAGCAAATGGATCACCATGGTCTGGTTAGAATGAGACAGCGAAGAGTGACGAGGGGATCTGGCCAACGCTCGACGCTCAGAGGAAAGGTGAGACGGACATATAATCAGATTGCTACTGGAACTATTAGTGTTGGAACTCTTCGCTGGTTGCTGAGGATGGGGACGGAGCGTTTATGGGAATGTCCCGAATGCTGTGATGTCGGTTCCTAAATCAATCAATCAATCAATGCAAGAGACATTTCAGATCGGTAGTGATAAGAGGGATCATCTGCAAAGACTACCAAAATGCAAGAGACATTTCAGATGGGTGGTGATAAGAGTGATGATCTGCAAAGACTACAAACTGCATGAGACGTTTCAGATGGGTGGTGATAAGAGTGATGATCTGCAAAGACTACAAAATGCATGAGGCTGTAAAACTGGCCAGGGATTGAGACCCTTTCAGGAAGGAGGTGATAAGAGCGATGATCTGCAAAGGCTACTAAAACAAAGATCTACATCATGATGATGATGCTGAAAGCAAACACAATCACTTTTGAGCCGAAAGCTGCACCACAATCTCCGGTTTAGCCACTTTGTTGTCATCAAACATGTGAATCCCCTCACCCAGGTGTCTGCTCCACAACAAGGAAACAGGTGAATAACTTTTATACACATATGTCCATGTGGTTTCCATGTAGTCGTATCTGTGTCTGTTTGTCGTTTGTGTGTTGACGAAGGCTTTGGCCACAACACCCATTTCCTTACTTGCGATCTTGATCTAGTAATGTGTACCGTTTACTCTTGTTTTTTCATGATCCATTTTTGCTATTATTTAATCAATGTAACGACTAGGTGTTGTGTTACACTTGAGCTCATGTATTATTATCCTGGTTGGACTGGTGACATTTTATTTACCAAGATTTAGCAAAGATAGAAATACAAATCTGGCCCACTTACCAAATTTGGGTCATCTTTGTCAGCTTTGTTAATGGCCTCTGTTGCCATGGTGATGACCAGGTCAGGCAGGCAGTGCTCCTCTAACTGTCGAATCACCTGCAAGAAATACCGTCCAAATTTTACACATAACTTGGTAGGACAACTCACACAAGTGAATGTGTATCTGTGTGTTGGGGGGGGGGGGGGGGGGGGGGAAGAGAGAAAGAAAGAGAGAATGAGAATAATAGAGAGAATGACAGGGAGAGAAAGAGACAATGAGAGAGAGAATGAGAAACAGAACGAGAGAGAGAAAGAAGAAAGAATCATGTGACATGCCATTACGCCTGGATCAGGTTAAGCCATGTGTCCGAGCCACCCAGGTGATTTAATTATTTGCCTTCCCATCAATATTGCCAGCTGTCATTCAGTTTTCCAGTTTATTTCTCCTCCTAACATTTTAAAGTTAGTTGCAAGTCCTTTACAGGACGTAGCAGTCAACCTCCGCATTTTTTCGCTGTTCGTAATTCTTGGCAAGTTTACGTTCAGTAGCTTGCCATTGCTTTCTGAACGACCTGCACCCATACCATTTGATAAAGAACCAACACAGCTGTGTTTCGAACGTGGGTATATGGGATTACGAACTGCGCCCGTAACCCCTTCACCACGCACAACATTATTGTCTGTCTACCTCTGATGCCGGCTCTGTAGCGCAGGTGTTAAGGATGCAATTCATAATCCTGCATGCTGCATTCAAAACACAAATGTGGGTAATTTGGCAGCAAATTGCTGTGCATTGGTTTTTATAAAATGGCATGAGTGCCAGTCGTTCATAAAGCAATGATAAACTACTGAGCATAGACTTCTCTAGAAATCGCAAACAGCCAAATATGTTGGGGTTGACTATGATGTCCTGTAAAGGATATGAAACTAGCTTTAACTACATCTAATATCTGTAATATTTTTCAGGCAGGATTTGGTCATTGTTTTTCTGTTTGTCCATGGTATTCTTTGCATTGTCCTCAGAAACCACATTTCCGCAGCTTCAGATGTTTCTTGGCTTGTTTGCATATTGACCATGTTTCCCATACATACAACAGTATAAGAGAAAGAGAAGTAGATTAGAACAGAGACATTAGTCATTAGTCGTGGTTCCAACTTCACGGCAACTGGTAGTCCCCATTATGCTCTGTTCCTGTGCCAGCGAATATCACACAAAATGATCCTCACTGCCCCATGTGAAAAGTGGAACAGACAGGAGTCTCGACAAACCAACAGCCCGCACAGGTATACTATGCATAATGCTGCTGCCAGAATGCCAACACAAAAGTCCGCCAAGAAAAATACTGTTCATCATCGATTGAAGCGGCAGTCACTAGAAAAACAGCAGCCACTCATTACTGCATAAGGCAACCCAGTCAGTTCTGTGACAGGCTGGCCGCCATCATTTCGAACATGCAGTTCACACTACAACCAACCATGGGCAGATGTAAAAGCATTCCACACAAAATTCACAGCTCACAGTGTCGTCCCATGCACTCAACTCAGTAGCAGGGCAACGGAACAATGAACTACCAGTTCAACATGAGGAAAATGCACTTGCAAACCGTAGTCACAAGCATAAACATTTCAGAGGCCTTAACCGGTCAGTTGCCTAGCCTCCATGTTGGGAACCGCAAGTCCAAAATCAGAGATAGTTGGACAGCGATGGAAAGATCGACCCAAGCAGGTGGGCAAACAAGCAGCAGATAAATGGATGGAAGGACAAACAAATGCATTCAAAGGCAAGACAGGCCTTGAGGGCAGACATGCAACAACAGAAAGGCAGCATTTAACAGATTCAGTACAAGGCATGCAGCAACAGATAGGGAGAGTTTAACAGAATCAACACAAGACATGCAGCAATAGAAAGGCAGTGTTGAACAGAATCAACACAAGACATGTAGAAATAGAAAGGGAGAGTTTAACAGAATCAACACAAGACATGTAGCAATAGAAAGGGAGAGTTTAACAGAATCAACACAAGACACGGAGCAATAGAAAGGGAGCATTGAACAGAATCAGCACAAGACATGCAGCAATAAAAAAGGCAGCGTTGAACAGAATCAGCACAAGACATGCAGCAATAAAAAAGGCAGCGTTGAACAGAATCAGCACAAGACAAAGAATCGTTCACATGCCTCCAGGGTGCTGGGTATAATGTGCTCACACCATATGTTTCGACCAATCGGCATTCAGTAGGTGATGTGGGCAATATCATGCCCAAGGCCTTTACTTCCCCGAACATGTCCAGGTACCCGTTTCAGGCCGGGCCAACAAGGCAACCCAGGTTCATTTTTTTACAAATCGTCCTAAATGGGGTTTTGAACACGTGACCAATAGGCCGGCAAGCAAGTGTGCTAGCCACTGTGCTAGCGAGGATAACCTTTGTGTAGCATAGAAAGTAACAGGCAAAGATACCTTGAGGTAGTAGAGCGTCTGAAGTCTGTAGTGGTTCATCTCCTCCGTCTGCAGGAGTTTCTGTGACAAGAATGTTTCTGTGGCAACGCCGTCACTGGCATCAACAAACAACCTCACAGCTTTATGTACTTCACTGGGGATATGAGAACAACACAGCTACACTCAATGATAATAATATCACACAAGTCAATATTGCAGAGTGACGAGACTCAAAAGCAACGGTAGATATGAAGTTAAGCCAGCGGTGACTATAAAATTCAGTTTATTTCTTCTTCTTCTTTCGTTCGCTTGAAATATGTCTATATCTGCAATGTCGTCTCTTGCATGAATTGAACTGTTTTTTTCAGTTCACACAGTGGTCCATAGAGTTTATCTTCCACTGTCGTCTCTCTAGGCCAGAAGGTTTGCCTAGATATGTTATATTTTGGGCAGTCTTGGAGTATGTGCTCTGCTGTCTGCGACGCCAATCCACATGTGCACATGGCTGTTTCACCAATCTTGAATTTTGTATACATGTGGTTGCGTAATCTATTGTGTCCTGTTCTGAGGCGCAGAATAATGACTTGTTCTGGTCTGTCCATAATGTGGTAGTCATCTTGAGCAGGTTTTGGTGGCTTTCTGACTGATTTGATCATTCTTTTCTTTTGGTGGTATGTAACGGGCACATCAGGCTGTTCCTCTTTGGCTCCTTCCTTAGCCAATTGATCAGCTCTGTCGTTTCCGGGTACTCCACAGTGGGATGGTATCCACTGTATGGTGACTTTATGCTGACTGCTAAGTTCAGAAAGTAGTGTCCTTAGTACTGGCAATTTCCCAGAGAGGAGCGCCTCGAGTACTGATTTTGCATCTGTTAGTAGCACCACAGGTTGTGTACCATTGCTGTTATTTAGTAATTTCTCTGTTGCTATCTTGATTGCCTCAATTTCGGCATCATAGTTATGGCAGTACTTTCCTGTCGGTACTCTGGCTGTGTCCCTAGTATTATTTGGGTATTCTATGTACACTCCCGCTCCTCCATTTCGAACAGCATTTTGTGCTGACCCATCTGTGTAGACTCAGATCCAGAGGTCCTGTGGGTATTCTTCATCAAGGAAGCTGAGAGTGGCTGTTCTGCGCTGCACACTGTTCAGTTCTTCCTTGTCAAATATTCCTCTCACTTTTGTCTGGATTTGTAACGATAGTCTATGCTCATCTTTCCATGGAGTTCGCTCTGGAATAGTTGTTAGGGGGATACCAACTGTGGGCAGATCAGTGGTTTCTCTGCAGAGTCGTTTGGCCTGGTGGATAAAACTACTTCTTTTCAACCGCCCCATAGCTAGGTTTTCAAATCTGTTCTTCATAGGGTGGCCTGGCAAGCTGAGGAACTTTTCTGCTTGTATTAGCGTTTTCGTATCTCTGCGCTCACTCAGTGCCTGTGTCCTCCCCATCTTCTCCATTTCCACTATAGGGGTTGATCTCATCCCTCCTGTGGTGACTCTAAGTGCTTGATTTTGCACCATGTCCAGCTCTTGTAGTGTGGTATTTGATGCTGAACACCACGCAGTTGACCCATATTCCAGGTGTGGTCGTATGCTCTGTTGGTAAACTTTGCTAAGTATTTTCGTACTGGCTCCCCATGTGGTTCCACTTAGCTTTCTCAGGATGGCTATTTTCCTTCTGGCTTTTGCTACTGCTTTGTTGATGTGCTTTCTCCATGTCAGCTTGCCATCAAATGTTACTCCAAGGTATGTTGGTTCTTTATCTTCTCTTAGGGGTGTTCCATTTATCTGGATGATCCCTGCCTTTTGTTTTGGAGAGAGGGTAAATAGGGTGGTGCTGCACTTGTCAGTGTTTATGCTGACACACCATCTATTTCCCCATGCAGCAAATGTATCTACAGCTCTTTGTAGCAATCTGGTGGCCACTGATGCATATTCATTTGTGCTCCATAGAACCAGGTCATCGGCGTACATTGCCGCTTTAATTCCATGCGGTAGGTGAGCAACAAGATCATTGATGAAGATTAGAAAAAGTGTGGGGGACAAGACTCCGCCCTGGGGGACACCGTGACGCAGTAGTACTTTCTTGCTCTTGAGTCCGTCTATCTGTACTCGGGCTCTTCTGTTGTGCAAGTATGCTTTCACCCATTTGTACATTCTTCCATTGACTTTGCAGTTTCTCAGTTTCTTCATCAGACCTTCTTTCCAGACTTTGTCAAAGGCTTTCTTCAGATCTATCCATGCCGCAAGCACCAACTTCTTCTCTTGGAATGCATCCTCAATTTCTTGAGAGAGGTAGGTTGTCTGATCTTCCGTAGAGTAGCACTGCCTAAAGCCAGCCTGCTGTGGCACAAGGATGTTTTTACTTTCAATGTACCACTGCAGTCTGTGATTGATGATGCGCTCCAGTGTTTTGCAGAGACAGCTGGTGAGGCTAATTGGTCTGTAGCTAGAGGCAATGGAACCATCTTTCCCTGATTTTAGGAGGGGTATCATGATTGCTTCTCTCCAGGCTTGTGGAACACTGCCTAAGGTCCAGCTGTTATTGAAGATCTGCAACAGCTTTGTTTTGGCCTCTGTTCCTAGGTTCCTGATCATTTCATTGGAGATACCATCAGCTCCTGGTGACTTTCTCATTTTCAGTTTTGATATGGCTAGCTCCAGTTCGCTGATTGTGATGGGTGCCTCCAGAACCTCATGTACTATTTCCTTCTGTCCTGTATGTTGTCGGTTCTCTCGAATCTCTTGTTGTTTCTCTGGACTAATTTTGATATTGCTATCTTGTGCGAACGAGTCCGCAAAATGGTCAGCTGCTTGCTTTCTTGTTAAGATTTTTCCATCTTTATGTAGTGCAATTTTTGAGTTTCTCCCTGTGCCCTCGTCATTAAGCTGTTTTATTAGCTTCCACAATTTCCTTGTGTCTCTTTCAAAGTTCAGAGACTCCGTTTTCTCCTGCCAGCTTTTCCGTCTAGCCTGCAGCTTGGCCCTTTGAAATTTGGCTTTTGCATGCTGGAATTTATTGTGGTGCTCTTGGCTGGGTGTGGCCTCTGCTTGCTTTCTACACACTTCAACATCATTATGCAACTGTTCCAGTTCACTACTCCAGTAGGGTTTATATTGTTTACGGGCTCCTCTTGGTACTGTTTCTCGCGCTGCCTGTAGTATGCATTTCCCAAACTCTTCAACTGCTTTATTTATGTCTTTCTCAGTGTTCAGGTTTCTAACCAGTATGCTGGTGCAATGCTTGTACATTGCCCAGTCTGCTTTCTTGTAGTTCCACCTCGAGAGGGTGCTGCTTTCACTTACAAGCTCATTTTCTACGGTTAGAAAGACTGGCCGATGGTCACTGCCACCAAGTTGTTTCCCAACAGTTCGTGTAATGTTCCACTCCAGGTCTGGTGAATGAAAAGCCAGGTCAGGTGTAGTTGTAGAGTGCCATGATCTCGAGTAGAAAGTATGTGGGTCGGACGGCTTGTTAATCAACATGAATCTATTCTCATCCTGCCAGTCTTCCAGTCTCTCTCCTCTCTGGTCCATGTGATCATAGCCCCAGCTCTGCGAGTGGCTGTTGAAATCGCCACACACAAT
The DNA here is from genome assembly GCA_963921405.1 of Cepaea hortensis. Classification (NCBI taxonomy): domain Eukaryota; kingdom Metazoa; phylum Mollusca; class Gastropoda; order Stylommatophora; family Helicidae; genus Cepaea; species Cepaea hortensis. Next base: position 224,196,608 of record OY992876.1, on the reverse strand, counting down.
CATTTTTTCTTTTAGTGGTAGAGTGTCCAGTGCCTGTGGGCGGTCACTTGGACAGTAGTAATTGATCAGATGTAGATCTGTATTACCTGTCTTAAGTTTAAGTGTCTGATACTCAGCCCCTTCCATGTAGACTTTGATTTGGGAAGCCATGATGTTATTTCTTACAAGGGTCAGTATCCCACCTTTTCGCCTGTTCTTTCGGTCAGATCGGTAACACTGGTAGCCTCTGATTTTGAAGGCTATATTTTCATTGAGGTGAGTTTCTTGCAAGCAACATATGCTTACTTTTTCTTGGTCCAAGATTTTTTCTAATTCTATTTTTTTGTTGCTGACTCCCTCCGCATTCCAGTGCATTATTTTAAGTCTTCGTTTAGTATGGCCAGTCGTCCTATTCTCATGTCCCCTGGCTCCACAGGACATCTGAGAAGGACCTCCAGTAGTTGGGGTTGGACCCTTTCGAGACATAGGGCCCGGCACTGCACCTGCCTGGGGGTCCAAAGCAGGGCGAGCACCATAACGATTAGCAGTAGTCGACATATTCCATTTTGCGTGATTGCGTGGCATCCTGATTTCTGTGGTGCGCCTCTTGGCTGGTTGCCTCCGTCTTCAGCACCTTTCTTTGCTAGAGCGGACTGTGGTCTCACTCGAGTGTAGATGTGTACGCGCGCACACACCTGTCTGCGCATGCAAGTACGTGCATACACATCTAGAGCATACTGGTTATTTTCCGGCGCCAGAGACTCGCCGTCGCCCCTTCTCCTGTTAGTTTAAACAGGTCCGCCACGTGAAGGCCAGGAGTTGGACTTTTGCTGCATAGGTTATGTATTCATGAGCCATTGAGGTATTTGAGCAATGTTGGGCGCTCACCCCAACACCGCGCCTCGGCTACATACAGCAACATTTGGAACCCATTCAGTTTATTAGAAGAATCTTCAGCAATATAAAAATGCGTACAGCAACTACAAAAGTCAAAGCATCTTGCTGGCTGGGCGGCAAAGTCACAACTCCTCCCCTGTTTACCTCTACGTCAGCACGTGAGCGTCCCCAACTCCCTAGCTACGGTGCTCAGCCGTGCATCATCTAGTTATTTCTTTTCTCCTTGCACACCGTGCCAGCTAACTAAACCACGTATAACAGCCTACACTGTTATATCAAACTAGTTTTATAGAATTTGTAACCTGTCACTTTTAAACTGGAGGATAGAGGAACTTTACAATGTTGCTCCTTTTGTAGCCTAGAGTTTAGAAGTGCCTTCCAGACTTCTCGCTTTTACCTTAGTTTTAGACAAATTATATCATATATATTACCAGAACCTGATCTGTAGCAGACACTAGTGACTCTTGAATCCACTTTCATGTGAAATTTAATGAAGTTGCTATTGCTTATACGAGGGGGCTTCAAATAAAAACCTTAAAAGTGTGACAGAACTTACAATAACCATGCCATTGTCTTGTAACCTGTCAATATTGTTAAGGGTGCCAAGAGTGTTGAGCATTTGACATCACAGTGCAGATGAATATGGTGATGTCAAAAGGACTGTTTAAAGTTGGCGCTCCACTTTTGATATGCACCAAAGGGGGGCAGCGTTATGTTGTTTTTCAATCAGCAAAGGGGTGAAACCCATAGACATTTATCAGTGAATGAAGGTCCAGTATGGTGATGCATGCCTGTTAGTCTAGTAAGTGTATGAGTGGAGTAGGAAGTTTCAGAACGGCGTGACTTCTGTGAAGAGTTACAGCAGGTGGTGCATGAGCGGTTACACATACGATCAAGAGAATTTTTGTCTACAGGAATCCAAGCACTTTATCTGCGCTGTAGGACATGCATTGAACATTGAACGCAGTGGTGACAACATTGAAGCATTTATTCTTTACTTATTCAGAATATATTAAACCCCCCCCCCCCCCCCAAAAAAAAACAACACATTTAAGGCTTTCATTTGAAGCGCCTCATATTTAGCTATAGAATCACAGAACTTTCTATCACTGACTGCCCTGATATTTGTGCCATAAACACACATAAAACTGGCTTCATACACATATACCAGGCTTCACACGCACACATACACACAAAACTGGCTCAACACGTGCTGATCGGCCCATACAAATATGGGGCTAGCACCATGTCCAATGTGTCACAAAATATGTGCCCCATGACCTACTTTACTATTTCTATCGTCACTGGTATCACTCTTTGACACTCCAATATCCTATTACATAATTAATCAGCATGTGAAATGGTTCGGCCATGTAACTAGGCTACCAACTGACAGTATACCACAACAAGCAATGATGTACAGACCAAATGGAACCTGAAGAAGAGGCTGACCATGTAAACAAAGGACAGAGAGAATAACTGAGTCCATGGGGACCTCGATATATGAAGTGCATAAACAGGCACTCTCCCACTGTTTATGTTTCACTTCAACACTGCAAGGTACAAGAAGACCAAGATGAGACATAAATAATCTAGTTAGAAAATAAAAAACAACAACAAAATAAACGAGTACGTACTGGAAATGTAAGTAGGACAGCCCGAGGAAGAAAGCACAAGATCCTTCGTTCCAGCTGCACCAGGGGGTCAACAGTTGTACATATTCCTGCAGCCTCAGGTACTGACAGGCCCGCACCAGGTACTCCGGGAATATTGTGTCGTCTGTCGCTGGCCAGCTGGCATTACATGGTCAAGGTAGTTTTACATAGCAGGGCATGGTTTACTTGAACGTGACTAGGAATAACTAGAGATTATATTTGACATGGGATTGGTTTTATATGGCATGGGAATAATTGGCAAGATTGTACATGATATAGGAATAATTAGTGAGATTTTTCATGATGTAGGAATAGTTGGCGAGACTGTACATGATAGAGGAATAATTGGTGAGATTGTACATGATGTAAGAATAATTGGTGAGATTTTACATATGTAGGAATAATTGGTGAGATTTACATGATGTAGCAATAATTGATGAGATTGTACATGATGGAGGAATAATTGGTGAGATTGTACATGATGTGGAAATAATTGATGAGATTGTACATGATGTGGAAATAATTGATGAGATTGTACATGATGTGGAAATAATTGGCAAAATTGTACATGATGTAGGAATTCTTCTTCTGTGTTCATCCGGAGTTTTTTTTCCGGACGTGATTGCGTTGTGCCTGTTTACAGCAGAGCTGCGTTCTTGCGCCGTTAGGCCGACACATCCGACTTCTGCGGGAATTTGTTGACCAGGTTAACCTTCCCGGGGTGATGTAGGAATAATTGGCAAGATTGTACATGATGTAGGAATAATTGGCAAGATTGTACATGATGTAGGAATAATTGGCAAGATTGTACATGATGTAGGATTAATTGGCAAGATTGTATTTGATGTAGGAATAATTGGCAAGATTGTACATGATGTAGGAATAACTGACGAGATTGTCCATGATGGAGTAATAACTGGTAAGACTGTACATGATGTAGGAATAATTGGTGAGATTGTACAAGATGGAGGAATAATTAGTGAGACTGTACATGATGGAGGAATAATTGGTGAGATTGTAAATGATGGAGGAATAATTGGTGAGATTGTACATGATGTAGGAATAATTGGTGAGATTGTACAAGATGGGGGAATAATTGGTGAGATTGTAAATGATGGAGGAATAATTGGTGAGATTGTAAATGATGGAGGAATAATTGGTGAGATTGTAAATGATGGAGGAATAATTGGTGAGATTGTACATGATGTAGGAATAATTGGTGAGATTGTACAAGATGGGGGAATAATTGGTGAGATTGTACATGATGGAGGAATAATTGATGAAATTGTACAAGATGGAGGAATAATTGCTGAGATTTACATGATGTAGGAATAATTGGTGAGATTGTACAAGATGGGGGAATAATTGGTGAGATTGTACATGATGTAGGAATAATTGGTGAGATTGTACATGATGTAGGAATAATTGGTGAGATTGTACATGATGTAGGAATAATTGGTGAGATTTACATGATGTAGGAATAATTGGTGAGATTGTACAAGATGGGGGAATAATTGGTGAGATTGTACAAGATGGGGGAATAATTGATGAGATTGTACAAGATGGAGGAATAATTGCTGAGATTTACATGATGTAGGAATAATTGGTGAGATTGTACAAGATGGGGGAATAATTGGTGAGATTGTACAAGATTGGGGAATAATTGATGAGATTGTACAAGATGGGGGAATAATTGATGAGATTTACATGATGTAGGAATAATTGGTGAGATTGTACAAGATGGAATAATTGGTGAGATTGTACATGATGTAGGAATAATTGGTTAGATTGTACATGATGTAGGAATAATTGGTTAGATTGTACATGATGTAGGAATAAATGGTGAGATTGTACATGATGGAGGAATAATTGGTGAGACTGTACATGATAGAGGAATAATTGGCAAGATTGTACATGATGTAGGAATAACTGGTGAGATTGTAGATGATGGAGGAATAATTAGTAAGATTGTACAAGATGGGGGAATAACTGGTGAGATTGTACAAGATGGGGGAATAACTGGTGAGAATGTACATGATGGAGGAATAATTGGTGAGATTGTACATGATGTAGGAATAATTGGTGAGATTGTACATGATGTAGGAATAATTGGTGAGATTGTACATGATGTAGGAATAATAGATGAGATTTACATGATGTAGGAATAATTGGTGAGATTGTACAGAATAACTGATATACTTTCATGGGACAGGAATAACTATGGTACTTTCATGTAACAGGAATAATCAGGTGAATATGTAAGTTAGCTTCACATACACACACACACACACAACTATCAATTTTCTATAACCATATTGCCATACTGTAAGTCCCTCTTCATTCTGCTTTGCCATATATATATTAGTGAACTTAACAGTAGGTATTCGGCTCAAACAATGACGGAATGAAGATAACAGTAACTGGAGCCAACGGTGAACTTTAAAGGATGAAGCAACGTCTGAGTTCACAATGCGAACACTGCTTTAATCTGGCAGCTGACATAGTTATAATAAATATCTTCTATGGTACTCTTAAACGGCCTGCTATTACCAGGGCGGGCATTTAAGTTATACGTACAGTAAGATGATCTACTCAAACCTGTTACAAGTTCGCCATTGTCGTTACTCTTCTAGACCTCTCCTTCTTTCGTTCACACAGGCTGTCTTTGCTGCTATACCAATCCAATCCTGTCTAGGTTCTGCCCGTCGTTCTTGAATCCGTGGCGTTACAAATCTTCGGTGACATACTTCTAGCTGTTATTACTCGATAGCCACTGATATATTGCCAACCATTCCGTAGCCACACAAATTTTCTCAAGAATTCAAATGCACGACCTTTCATACTGAGAACACCACGTCTATTTTTGTTGTCAAGATTACATCAGAGTGACGTTTCTCCGTTGTCAACTTGCGTCCCTTAGTTTTCCCTGCACTTTTGTCTTCTAGACTTCTTCACATCCTTTCTATGACGTAACCCGTTCACCTTCTCTGTGGCACATATGATTGTACAAGTTAGCTTCACACACATACAACTATCAAAGTTTTGTAATCATATTATTGTACTAATCATAAAGCTTCACATGCACACACACAACTATCAATGTTCTATAACCATAATATTGTACTAACCATAAAGCTTCGCACACACAACCATCAACATTCTATAGCCATGTGAGTATGCCAGCTAACTTCCCCCGCACACGACCAGGAAAAAGGATACATAAGCAAGCCAAGCCCCAGAACAAACTCAATGAGGTCATCTCTCCACACGGCCACACTCCCAGGGCTCATGGAAGCCAGCCGGTGCCTGATCTGCTCACCTCCAACCCCTTCCAGAAACATCTGAGCCACGTACGAGGTCTGGTAGCCTGTTGACAGCAAGTTCACGATCATGACCAATGTGTTAGATCTGTACCATACTTTAACATAAACTAAGAACTAAACAAATCCCAGTGAACCAAAAGATGATGAAAATACGCTGGATAGGATACATAAAGAGACACGTTTAGGACAATATAACTAGACACTCTCTTGTCTGGTAGACAAATCCCAGTGAACCACAGGGTGAAGAAAATACACTGGAAAGGACACACACTGAGAAAACCTGAGGGCAATATAACTAGTCTGGTAGCCACAAGGCAAACAAAATAGCAGGAGACCTAAACCACACGGAGAAGAGAATTACAGAGATAAATAAAACTGGGAGGACATTTAGGGAGATGCAGGAGACAGCCAGAGATAGGACAGCTTGACGTGGTTTGGTTGAGGGACTATGTTGGGAGGACATGGAGGGAGATGCAGGAGACAGCCAGAGATAGGCTAACGTGGTTTGGTTGAGGGACTATGTTGGGAGGACATGGAGGGAGATGCAGGAGACAGCCAGAGATAGGCTAACGTGGTTTGGTTGAGGGACTATGTTGGGAGGACATGGAGGGAAATGCAGGAGACAGCCAGAGATAGGACAGCTTGACGTGGTTTGGTTGAGGGACTATGTTGGGAGGACATGGAGGGAGATGCAGGAGACAGCCAGAGATAGGCTAACGTGGTTTGGTTGAGGGACTATGTTGGGAGGACATGGAGGGAGATGCAGGAGACAGCCAGAGATAGGCTAACGTGGTTTGGTTGAGGGACTATGTTGGGAGGACATGGAGGGAGATGCAGGAGACAGCCAGAGATAGGCTAACGTGGTTTGGTTGAGGGACTATGTTGGGAGGACATGGAGGGAGATGCAGGAGACAGCCAGAGATAGGCTAACGTGGTTTGGTTGAGGGACTATGTTGGGAGGACATGGAGGGAAATGCAGGAGACAGCCAGAGATAGGACAGCTTGACGTGGTTTGGTTGAGGGACTATGTTGGGAGGACATGGAGGGAGATGCAGGAGACAGCCAGAGATAGGCTAACGTGGTTTGGTTGAGGGACTATGTTGGGAGGACATGGAGGGAAATGCAGGAGACAGCCAGAGATAGGATGATGTGGTTTGGTTGAGGGACTATGTTGGGAGGACATGGAGGGAGATGCAGGAGACAGCCTGAGATAGGACAGCTTGACGTGGTTTGGTTGAGGGCCTATGTTGGGAGGACATGGAGGGAGATGCAGGAGACAGCCAGAGATAGGACAGCTTGACGTGGTTTGGTTGAGGGACTATGTTGGGAGGACATGGAGGGAGATGCAGGAGACAGCCAGAGATAGGCTAACGTGGTTTGGTTGAGGGACTATGTTGGGAGGACATGGAGGGAAATGCAGGAGACAGCCAGAGATAGGCTAACGTGGTTTGGTTGAGGGACTATGTTGGGAGGACATGGAGGGAGATGCAGGAGACAGCCAGAGATAGGACAGCTTGACGTGGTTTGGTTGAGGTCCTATGTTGGGAGGACATGGAGGGAGATGCAGGAGACAGCCAGAGATAGGCTGATGTGGTTTGGTTCAGGGACTATGTTGAGAGGACATGGAGGGAGATGCAGGAGACAGCCAGAGATAGGATGATGTGGTTTGGTTGAGGGACTATGTTGGGACATGGAGGGAAATGTAGGAGACAGCCAGAGATAGGATGGCTTGGTGTGGTTTGGTTGAGGGACTATGTTGGGAGGACATGGAGGGAGATGCAGGAGACAGCCAGAGATAGGCTAACGTGGTTTGGTTGAGGGACTATGTTGGGACATGGAGGGAAATGCAGGAGATAGCCAGAGATAGGCTAATGTGGTTTGGTTGAGGGACTATGTTGGGACATGGAGGGAAATGCAGGAGACAGCCAGAGATAGGATGGCTTGACGTGGTTTGGTTGAGGGCCTATGTTGGGAGGACATGGAGGGAGATGCAGGAGACAGCCAGAGATAGGACAGCTTGACGTGGTTTGGTTGAGGGACTATGTTGGGAGGACATGGAGGGAGATGCAGGAGACAGCCAGAGATAGGCTAACGTGGTTTGGTTGAGGGACTATGTTGGGAGGACATGGAGGGAAATGCAGGAGACAGCCAGAGATAGGCTAACGTGGTTTGGTTGAGGGACTATGTTGGGAGGACATGGAGGGAGATGCAGGAGACAGCCAGAGATAGGACAGCTTGACGTGGTTTGGTTGAGGTCCTATGTTGGGAGGACATGGAGGGAGATGCAGGAGACAGCCAGAGATAGGCTGATGTGGTTTGGTTCAGGGACTATGTTGAGAGGACATGGAGGGAGATGCAGGAGACAGCCAGAGATAGGATGATGTGGTTTGGTTGAGGGACTATGTTGGGACATGGAGGGAAATGCAGGAGACAGCCAGAGATAGGATGGCTTGGTGTGGTTTGGTTGAGGGACTATGTTGGGAGGACATGGAGGGAGATGCAGGAGACAGCCAGAGATAGGCTAACGTGGTTTGGTTGAGGGACTATGTTGGGACATGGAGGGAAATGCAGGAGATAGCCAGAGATAGGCTAATGTGGTTTGGTTGAGGGACTATGTTGGGACATGGAGGGAAATGCAGGAGACAGCCAGAGATAGGATGGCTTGGTGTGGTTTGGTTGAGGGACTATGTTGGGACATGGAGGGAAATGCAGGAGACAGCCAGAGATAGGATGATGTGGTTTGGTTGAGGGACTATGTTGGGACATGGAGGGAAATGCAGGAGACAGCCAGAGATAGGCTAACGTGGTTTGGTTGAGGGACTATGTTGGGACATGGAGGGAAATGCAGGAGACAGCCAGAGATAGGATGGCTTGGTGTGGTTTGATTGAGGGACTATGTTGGGAGGACATGGAGGGAAATGCAGGAGACAGCCCAGTTGGTGACATATTGGGGGCTCGTCCGGGATAGAATCCGGGAGTAAACCCTAGAGCCTATTGGTCTGCTCGCCCGCTATAGAATCCGGGAGTAAACCCTAGAACACTTTGGTTCGCTCGCAAGGAACGAACCTATTTCAAATCTGTTAGTCTGGTATTATTCCGGTCTTGCCTATGGATAGAACCTAGGTCATACTCACTTACATTCTTAGCAGCATTAGTTAGTTATAATTTATTTCTAATGTAATAGCTTGCTTGATTGTAGGCAAGATTTTGACACATCAGGACTTCTCATCCATGATAGAATCAGAGAATAAATTCTAGACTATTGATTTTCATAAACCATTCTTTCATTCTTCACCCATTACATTTGCTAAGTATTAACTTAGGAATTTGTTTCTAGGGAAGTCTGTAGAATTTAAATAACTTGTTAAAAAGTTAATAATGGATAATATCATATGAGTTAATTTACATCATTCACCACTGTAGAATTAATAATCACATTAATTAGTGATATTAATTAGTTTATTGATGATTTACGTGATGATTTTTTGATTACATGCTTTATCATTTGATTTAATCATGAATAATTTGATAATGCTTAGTTAATTCAGTGTATGACGGACTGCTTTGCATCAACTTTCTCACTCTAATTCACTACTATCATTCTCATAGCAGTGTCTGTTCCTCTTGTCACTATCCTGCTCTAGCATAAATCTAACTAGCTCTGTGTAGGGTAATAATATAATTACTTGCCCGAGTTAAGCTGAGAAGAGATCATGGATGCATGCACAGATTTCTTATTCTTAGAGTCCGCTAGAGGATGGGGCATAAGGCTCAGCTTAGTAGGAGAGAAGCTAGAACTATTTATTAGAGAAGAAATGGATTGGTGGGACAAAGAAGATGAGCAGATGATGAAAAGAGTTGCAAAATTAGAAGCAGATATGCGTCACAAAGCTGAAGAAGATGAGATTAAGAAGAAGCAAATTGAAATACAGAACATGGAGGAATCTACCAGCTCGATTGAGGAAAAGCCAATCACTCAAGCCGAAACTCTGATAGAAAGCGGGGAAGCTGACCGTCACAAAGAAGAGGCATGCATTCCTTCGCAAATCCCCATGGCTCAGAAAAACAAAAACTTGCGCACAGAAAGGCAGATGCTTCCCACCTCAATTCCGAAAAATAAACGGAATATGGAAAAATGTACCCAGGGTACAGTAAACAGTCACAAATGTGAAAAATGTTTACACCGCAATAAAAGCGGATTAGCTGGCTTGGCAACCCAGCAATCTCAGGAGCTTCCTAAGACTTCCCAAAGGAGAAAAATCCAGGAGGAGGAGGACCTGAGGAAAACTATTAAAGAGATCGAAGGCGAGACCTTACCCGATTCTCTTTTTCCCTTCAGTTCAGATAAACTAGGAGTGGAAATGATTTCAGCTGAGACTGGAATGGATGTAAAACAGGATTCCAGTGTTTCTTTCTATGTGGCCACACAAGATGAAACAATTATCAGTATGAATTACTTATCTCAGGTGGGAGATGACATTGAAAATGACACCCCACAACATTCACTTCTATTGGATTTGGCACAAGAAAACCAGACCAGGGAGAGAATACCTCAATTGGACTTGGCACAAGAGAGCCCGGCCATGGAGGGAAAACAAGACACGGAGGAGAATTCTTACGATGTCAGTATCTTGGAGTCTTTCACAAAGGAAATTCAAGATATACAAAGCATTCATGTAGGTTATACCACGGACTCTGATTCAGGGACGATAAACATGTCTGCTAACAACACAGAAGAAAATACTTCTTTGGACAGGATGAAGGTAATACCTATCATCAACACAGCTGAAGCTAACAGGGGATCACAAATGATGGACTCTGCAGCGGAACAAAACCGGAGCGGTTGGTATACTCAACACTCAGGACCTTGTTTACCTTTCACTTCAACCAATGTTGGATGGGGAGAACAGCTGTTTATGTATACTTCTACAAGGAGTGATACAAATTCACAGTTCTTGGGGAACAACATGATTTCTCAAAGCTGGACAACTTCTACTAGCCTTATACTTTCAAACACAGATTCAAAATGGAACTCTGTTGAAGAGGAACGCACCTGGATAAATAATTATCGAGGGAAGAAAACTCTTAAATCAGGAGGGAGTAAACGGACGCCCTACCAAGAAAGAGGCAAGTATGAGTTGAATGCACATCATAAAATTATGATGTTTAGCAAATTTCCTGCCAAAAGGAGATTAAAGGATTTTGTTATGATCTTTGGCCGACGGAGGAAAAGAAAATGGAGCAACATTACTGCAACCAATTCTTTTAAGAAAACACTGATGGCACTTCCTCTGCTTATAGGACAAGGGCCAGAAATTGAGTGGAAAATAACAGTCTCTCTGCGGCGCCGGAGAATCTTGTTATACATTTTGCAATTTCCCGGCTGGGAAAAAGTAAAACCTCCAGAGGACAGGACATTACCGAGCAATAGCCTGGAAATCCGACACAACACCAGGAGCAAAGATTTGCAAGATTTGTCCTGGGAGAATGGACATGGGATGTCTTTCTGGACTCACCGGACACCCCACTGCCACAAGGAATATTGGGAACCCAGACTTGGAGGTAATTCTGGAATGGAGAGCACTTAGATACATTCTTGAATGCTGCCGAGGCTCTGTTATAGGCTTCATTAATGAACCTACTTAAATTGGGAAGCTATGTGACGGGACAGCCCCCGCAGCATCCGAATGACCCAAGTTAAAAAGGAATTAAAGAGCCCACATTATTTTTCTATCATTCTCTAAAAGCATAAACGTCCACCAGAAAATGATAGAAATGCAATAAACTTGAAAACAAGAGGAAAATACATTTTGACCACGCACGCCCCATCATTTCTGTAATGCTAGGTCTGAGAAAGCTTTGATGTCCAGATCAAACGTAAAACTCAGACATCACGGCACCAGTCGGCGGGCGCTATCAAAGGTTGACAACTCATTGTTTTCAGTACCAGGGGAGAGAAAGACCTAACGTGTGAACCAGCCACGGCAGAATGGGAGATAAGAGGGTCAGCCAGACCCGTCTGAAATAATACATGGCAGTGCTACTCAGGGGAAAACCCCGTGTGATCCAAAGACGGCAATTTAATGCAGGCCTAACACCTATCTAAAAGTCCAGACTTTGTGGAGCCGGGACGTCTGTAATTGCCACCACAAAGGAGCAATTGGGACCAGATGCTTAACACCTCTCCGCAATACTACGGGGCAAAGTAGAAACACATGGCTGACACATTCCTGCCAGCAACCGGGAAGGCTGGTGTTACCAGCCTATTGGAATGTAATGACGCAACTGCATTGCCGCCAAAGCAGGTTTCATTGTTTCAGGCGTGGGGGGCATCGGTCAATTTGATTGACACATGAAACTACCCTTCACAGGAAAGGAGGAGGGGTGAAAAGAATTTGGCACTTAATCCATCTAGGTAAATCATCTTACATGGAAAAATAGGCGGAGTTAATGAAAAGGGGAATATTAATTAGCCAACCTGGAAACTAGCCAGGAATTGAATAGAATAAGACTACGAGCAGTGGCCAGCAAGACTTCAGACGCATTCACAATAGTGTACCAGGGAAGCCGGAATTTTAATTTCTGGTGAGAGATTACCCTCTCGGTTTGTTACTTCGATACAATGTCGTATGACAGGATTTCCTAGCTATAACCCAGGTAATACCATTACTCGGATTAGTTTGTCTGCTAGTCTGAAGGCTTGTGTAGTTTCTTGTTCTGCATATTCTCCAAAACTTTACACTGGTGGATTTTCTTTGTACTTAATGTTCCAGTTCTAGCTTTACGATTTCACTGAGAACTATTTTCTTCTTTCATTCACCACTTGGTTGTCTGATTTGTTGTATGTGATAATTTGGAGAAATCCATTATCCAAGCTACATGAGCGTGTGGCTTATGCATGTACAGGAGATACATTTAGATTCATCCTGTATGATGTTAAACATTGGGGAGACTGACTACTTAGGAGAAATTCCTGAGAGCTACCAGTCTCTTGATAGCGTCCAATTAACATTGATTATTTGGACCAACACTTTGAGTGCCTACCAAGATTATGGTGAAACCACTTGGTTTGAGGAATGGCACCAGTTCACCTTGTCTGCATGATGTCTGCATGAGGACAGACATGACTTAGGACATTCAATATCCCAGACAGATTCAGGGAAGGCATTTAATGTTCGACAGGACTGTGCGACCAGCCCTTCCGACAAGACAGTATGAATGAATCAGAAAGGGAAAGAGTAAGTGAGGTGAACTTATATGGGAAACACCCCATTACATAAATGTATGTGATGATGTAGGTTTTGAGCTATAAATGTTCTAAATGGTTTTATGAATATTTACATATATATTTATTTAGTTAGAACTGATATGTGTTTATGTAACATGCCATCATCTATCATCATACCATCATATATTATGACTTGAATGTATGTTTATATGAATGTATAGACATATGTGTTTGAGATGTGTAGACGTAGATACTACCCATCTCCGTTCGTTTCATTCCAGATCTCTTAGGAGCAATGGACAGTCAACAAACCATATCAGGAAGTGACTTAGCCTTGTGAGGGACCAATTTGGACTCCTTCAATCTGACAGTGAACTGCGTCTCACTGGGGGAAGCATGACACATGTGCTTCTGAGCTTTTCAGCCAGATGAGTTACGTATACCATAATATAATCATCATCATCATATGATCATCAATAGCAATAATAAACACAGTTGTTGTATGTTAAACTCAGTTGTCTGTATAATTCTAAATGTTTATAAATGGTTGTGTAGCGTAATCAAGTACACACATTATTGTATCATTTAGTGGGGGTTCGCACATATTGTCCAGAAGTGGGAATCTATGTCCGGGAGGTATCTTGCCTATGCAGTCATAAGTAACCAGATTACGTTGCATGTCTTAACTCCTCCTTTCTCACTTCTGGTGATACCAAGTACAGCCAAAACTATATAGATATATTCTATCTTCAACGAGCCACTTCTTGGCTGTTTTCTTGAGTATCAGGGACAGTGTCTTAAATCAGCATAAAAGACATTAGTTCCACGTTTTCTCTCTGGGATCTGGGTGGTAACTAGTCCCTTCTGACAGAGTTAGGGGATCTTAAACTGCATCCAGAACTAAACCCCAGTAGAAGAAAATGATTTTGGCTGAGTGGTTGCCCATCTGGGATCTAACCCCAGCCAGTTGGTGACAGATGGCTTGGTGTGGTTTGATTGAGGGACTATGTTGGGAGGACATGGAGGGAAATGCAGGAGACAGCCAGAGATAGGCTAACGTGGTTTGGTTGAGGGACTATGTTGGGACATGGAGGGAAATGCAGGAGACAGCCAGAGATAGGATGGCTTGGTGTGGTTTGGTTGAGGGACTATGTTGGGAGGACATGGAGGGAAATGCAGGAGACAGCCAGAGATAGGCTAACGTGGTTTGGTTGAGGGACTATGTTGGGACATGGAGGGAAATGCAGGAGACAGCCAGAGATAGGATGGCTTGGTGTGGTTTGGTTGAGGGACTATGTTGGGAGGACATGGAGGGAAATGCAGGAGACAGCCAGAGATAGGCTAACGTGGTTTGGTTGAGGGACTATGTTGGGAGGACATGGAGGGAAATGCAGGAGACAGCCAGAGATAGGCTAATGTGGTTTGGTTGAGGGACTATGTTAGGAGGACATGGAGGGAGATGCAGGAGACAGCCAGAGATAGGCTAATGTGGTTTGGTTGAGGGACTATGTTAGGAGGACATGGAGGGAGATGCAGGAGACAGCCAGAGATAGGCTAATGTGGTTTGGTTGAGGGACTATGTTGGGGGGACATGGAGGGAGATGCAGGAGACAGCCAGAGATAGGCTAATGTGGTTTGGTTGAGGGACTATGTTAGGAGGACATGGAGGGAAATGCAGGAGACAGCCAGAGATAGGATGGCTTGGTGTGGTTTGGTTGAGGGACTATGTTGGGAGGACATGGAGGGAGATGCAGGAGACAGCCAGAGATAGGACAGCTTGACGTGGTTTGGTTGAGGGCCTATGTTGGGAGGACATGGAGGGAGATGCAGGAGACAGCCAGAGATAGGATGATGTGGTTTGGTTGAGGGACTATGTTGAGAGGACATGGAGGGAGATGCAGGAGACAGCCAGAGATAGGATGATGTGGTTTGGTTCAGGGACTATGTTGAGAGGACATGGAGGGAGATGCAGGAGACAGCCAGAGATAGGCTAATGTGGTTTGGTTGAGGGCCTATGTTGGGAGGACATGGAGGGAGATGCAGGAGACAGCCAGAGATAGGCTAATGTGGTTTGGTTGAGGGACTATGTTAGGAGGACATGGAGGGAGATGCAGGAGACAGCCAGAGATAGGCTAATGTGGTTTGGTTGAGGGACTATGTTAGGAGGACATGGAGGGAGATGCAGGAGACAGCCAGAGATAGGCTAATGTGGTTTGGTTGAGGGACTATGTTGGGGGGACATGGAGGGAGATGCAGGAGACAGCCAGAGATAGGCTAATGTGGTTTGGTTGAGGGACTATGTTAGGAGGACATGGAGGGAAATGCAGGAGACAGCCAGAGATAGGATGATGTGGTTTGGTTGAGGGACTATGTTGAGAGGACATGGAGGGAGATGCAGGAGACAGCCAGAGATAGGATGATGTGGTTTGGTTCAGGAACTATGTTGAGAGGACATGGAGGGAGATGCAGGAGACAGCCAGAGATAGGCTAATGTGGTTTGGTTGAGGGCCTATGTTGGGAGGACATGGAGGGAGATGCAGGAGACAGCCAGAGATAGGCTAATGTGGTTTGGTTGAGGGACTATGTTAGGAGGACATGGAGGGAGATGCAGGAGACAGCCAGAGATAGGCTAATGTGGTTTGGTTGAGGGACTATGTTAGGAGGACATGGAGGGAGATGCAGGAGACAGCCAGAGATAGGATGATGTGGTTTGGTTGAGGGACTATGTTGGGGGGACATGGAGGGAGATGCAGGAGACAGCCAGAGATAGGCTAATGTGGTTTGGTTGAGGGACTATGTTGGGAGGACATGGAGGGAAATGCAGGAGACAGCCAGAGATAGGATGATGTGGTTTGGTTGAGGGACTATGTTGGGGGGACATGGAGGGAGATGCAGGAGACAGCCAGAGATAGGCTAATGTGGTTTGGTTGAGGGACTATGTTGGGGGGACATGGAGGGAGATGCAGGAGACAGCCAGAGATAGGCTAATGTGGTTTGGTTGAGGGACTATGTTGGGAGGACATGGAGGGAAATGCAGGAGACAGCCAGAGATAGGATGATGTGGTTTGGTTGAGGGACTATGTTGGGGGGACATGGAGGGAGATGCAGGAGACAGCCAGAGATAGGCTAATGTGGTTTGGTTGAGGGACTATGTTGGGGGGACATGGAGGGAGATGCAGGAGACAGCCAGAGATAGGCTAATGTGGTTTGGTTGAGGGACTATGTTAGGAGGACATGGAGGGAGATGCAGGAGACAGCCAGAGATAGGCTAATGTGGTTTGGTTGAGGGACTATGTTGGGAGGACATGGAGGGAAATGCAGGAGACAGCCAGAGATAGGATGATGTGGTTTGGTTGAGGGACTATGTTGGGGGGACATGGAGGGAGATGCAGGAGACAGCCAGAGATAGGCTAATGTGGTTTGGTTGAGGGACTATGTTGGGGGGACATGGAGGGAGATGCAGGAGACAGCCAGAGATAGGCTAATGTGGTTTGGTTGAGGACTATGTTGGGAGGACATGGAGGGAAATGCAGGAGACAGCCAGAGATAGGATGATGTGGTTTGGTTGAGGGACTATGTTGGGGGGACATGGAGGGAGATGCAGGAGACAGCCAGAGATAGGCTAATGTGGTTTGGTTGAGGGACTATGTTGGGGGGACATGGAGGGAGATGCAGGAGACAGCCAGAGATAGGCTAATGTGGTTTGGTTGAGGGACTATGTTGGGAGGACATGGAGGGAAATGCAGGAGACAGCCAGAGATAGGATGATGTGGTTTGGTTGAGGGACTATGTTGAGAGGACATGGAGGGAGATGCAGGAGACAGCCAGAGATAGGATGATGTGGTTTGGTTCAGGGACTATGTTGAGAGGACATGGAGGGAGATGCAGGAGACAGCCAGAGATAGGCTAATGTGGTTTGGTTGAGGGCCTATGTTGGGAGGACATGGAGGGAGATGCAGGAGACAGCCAGAGATAGGCTAATGTGGTTTGGTTGAGGGACTATGTTAGGAGGACATGGAGGGAGATGCAGGAGACAGCCAGAGATAGGCTAATGTGGTTTGGTTGAGGGACTATGTTAGGAGGACATGGAGGGAGATGCAGGAGACAGCCAGAGATAGGCTAATGTGGTTTGGTTGAGGGACTATGTTGGGGGGGACATGGAGGGAGATGCAGGAGACAGCCAGAGATAGGACAGCTTGACGCACGTGTTGCTGAGGTTTCCTTCCCCACTACAAGCCCAGACACCAGAGGAATGTGCAAGATTAGGGCTGGAATGTCACATCTGCTGGGAGATGTGTCAGTGTGTGACCAGGTGATGGTGTAGGACAGCAACCTGTCAACCCAGTGAGATTAGGTCAGGATTAGTTACATTGCCTCCATATGTTTGAGGTATTTCATTGTCATGTAGTCCAAATGGACACGTTATGAGAAGAAATATACTGGAGAACTTGGTGACAACTGGCAGATCGAGGGGAAAAGAACAAGGGTAAGACAGAGAGGTAAATACCTGGATGACTTGGCCACATGGCATGGTCGAGACAAGAACACAGAGCTGATCCATGACCCTGGTGATCGTGTGAGATGGCGAAACATGATCGCCCACACTTATCGGCATGGCACGTGATGATGATGAGTTCAAATGGAACCATAAGAAGGGGCCAGCCATGTAAATGATGGACTGAGGGAAAAACAGAGTCCTTAGGAATCTCGATATATAAAGCCCATAAACTGGTACTCTCCCGTTGTTTCACCTCGACACCGCAAGGTACATGAGGAATGAAATGATATGTCACTGCCCCGGGAAGGTTAACCCGGTCAACAAATGCCCGCAAAAGTCGGATGTGTCGGCCTAACGGCGCAAGAACGCAGCTCTGCTGTAAACAGGCACAACGCAATCACATCCGGAAAAAAAAACTCCGGATGAACGCAGAAGAAGAAGAAGATATGTCACTGCAAGATACAAGAGGAACAAGATGAGATGATGAGATTGTCCGCAGATTACACAACTCAATGCCCAGGGAGAAAATGCAAATATCTCAATCATGGTATATTGATGCATCAATCATTGTATGTAGATATTTCAATCATGGTATTTAGTTGTCGCAATCACTGTATGTGGATATTTCACTAATGGTATTGAGTTGCCTCAATCACTGTATGTAGATATTTCAATCATGGCATTTAGTTGCTCCAATCACTGTATGTATATATCTCAATCATGGTATTTAGATCCCTCAAACACTGTATGTATATGTCTCAATCATGATATTTAGATCCCTGTATGTAGATATTTTAAATTGAGGCATTTAATTTCCTCAATTATTGTATGCAGATATTTCAATCATGGTGTTTAGTTGCCTCAATCATTGTATGTAGATATTTCAATCATGGCATTTAGTTGCTTCAATCACTGTATGTATGTCTCAATCATGGTATTTAGATCCCCCAAACACTATGTAATGTCTCAATCATGGTATTTAGATCCTTGTGTAGATATTTTAATCACGGTATTTAATTGCCTCAATCACTGTAAGTAGATATCACCATCTTAGACAGGATGAGGGACACACAACATATAATATGTGAGAACATACTTGGCCGTGCTGTTGTACGAGCTGTAATGTCAGTAATCTCCAAAGTGCTCAGCTGGCGCAAATTTTGGTCACTGTCAACAGAAATAAAAAATAATAATTTTACATGAGACAGTGCCAGTTAAAAACGTGTGTCAAATAAACACAATTGTTTAAATGTATGCATGTAGACAAAGTAATAAGTGCATGTTTATATGTATATGTGTCTACTAGCACTGACAAGGTTGTACGATTGTATGTAAGCTAATGGACACACTGACATGGTCCTATAATTGTATGCACACAGGCAGACACATTGACAAGGTCCTATGATTGTATGTAAGCTAGAAGACACCTGACAAGGTCCTATGATTGTATGTAAGCTAGTAGACACACTAACAAGGTCCTATGATTGTATTTTAGCTGGTAGACACAATGACAAGTAATATGATTGTATGCAAATTGGTAGACACAATGACAAGGTCTTATGATTGTATGCAAGCTGGTAGACACAATGACAAGGTCCTATGATTGATTGATTGATTTAGGAACCGACATCACAGCATTCGGGACAATGATTGTATGTATGCTGGTAGACACTGTCAAGACATATGGTTGTAGACAAAGTTACCATGACATGTATGTGTGCTTATAGACACATTGACCAAGAAGTCTGCACAGACACAGTATATGTGTATTTGTGGACACTGACAAAGAAGTCTGTACAGACACAGTA
This sequence comes from Cepaea hortensis, assembly GCA_963921405.1. Taxonomy (NCBI): domain Eukaryota; kingdom Metazoa; phylum Mollusca; class Gastropoda; order Stylommatophora; family Helicidae; genus Cepaea; species Cepaea hortensis. The sequence goes on along the minus strand of OY992876.1, from coordinate 224,177,220 downwards.
TGTATTTGTGGACACTGACAAAGAAGTCTGTACAGACACAGTATGTGTGTATTTGTGGACACTGACAAAGAAGTCTGTACAGACACAGTATGTATTTGTGGACACTGACAAAGAAGTCTGTACAGACACAGTATGTATTTGTGGACACTGACAAAGAAGTCTGTACAGACACAGTATGTGTGTATTTGTGGACACTGACAAAGAAGTCTGTACAGACACAGTATGTGTGTATTTGTGGACACTGACAAAGAAGTCTGTCTGCACAGACACATGCCCACCCATCTCCATGACTTACAGCACGCTATTGGAGCTGACAGTTGTCAGAGCTTCGGATGCCCACACGAGGACCTTGTAACACCTCAGCAAGTCGATGCCCTTTGGCAGCAGATCATTCATGATGGTGTCCTTCACATTCTGGGCCAGCTCTGCCTGGAACATTCACAGAAAACACAAAAGTTAACACCAAGATGAATCTAATCTGACTCTATGCACCCGTGGATGTCTCTGTGCTAATAGGCAAATAAAAAAGTGCTTGGGAGTTCATGGCAAAGGTTAATGGATAGCATTTAGTGTAGGAGAGCCTGGCATATGATACCACAACAGCAGGTCAGCATGGCCAAGTGGGTAAGAACGTGTGTTATTAAACTTCTGGTGTGCTGATGCCGAGGTAAGCGGTTCAACCCCTACACTGGAGAGCTGGTCTAAAATGTTGACCTGTCGTCCTTGACTTGGGGGCATAAATTACAAGTACCTCTGAAGTCAGAGTGAGTTCGCCTGATGGCGAGGGACACTGTTAATAGGGAAAGCTAATCCACAAGCAAAAATCAGTCCAGCACTATTAGAAGTAGTGTGTATGGACTATGCTTGAATTCAAAGCAAGCGCCAAAATAAACAATAAAAATAGCTGAACATCAAGTCTGAGAGTGGAGATAGAGGGCAGCCACTGCAGTGTTGCCACTGGCTGGAGGGCAAACAGCACACACACATCTAGTCTGAGAGTGGAGATAGAGGGCAGCCACTGCAGTGTTGCCACTGGCTGGAGGGCAAACAGCACACACACATCTAGTCTGAGAGTGGAGATAGAGGGCAGCCACTGCAGTGTTGCCACTGGCTGGAGGGCAAACAGCACACACACATCTAGTCTGAGAGTGGAGATAGAGGGCAGCCACTGCAGTGTTGCCACTGGCTGGAGGGCAAACAGCACACACACATCTAGTCTGAGAGTGGAGATAGAGGGCAGCCACTGCAGTGTTGCCACTGGCTGGAGGGCAAACAGCACACACACATCTAGTCTGAGAGTGGAGATAGAGGGCAGCCACTGCAGTGTTGCCACTGGCTGGAGGGCAAACAGCACACACACATCTAGTCTGAGAGTGGAGATGGAGGCAGCCGCTGCAGTGTTGCCACTGGCTGGAGGGCAAACAGCACACACACATCTAGTCTGAGAGTGGAGATGGAGGCAGCCGCTGCAGTGTTGCCACTGGCTGGAGGGCAAACAGCACACACACATCTAGTCTGAGAGTGGAGATGGAGGCAGCCGCTGCAGTGTTGCCACTGGCTGGAGGGCAAACAGCACACACACATCTAGTCTGAGAGTGGAGATAGAGGCATCCGCTGCAGTGTTCCCACTGGCTGGAGGGCAAACAGCACACACACATCTAGTCTGAGAGTGGAGATAGAGGCATCCGCTGCAGTGTTCCCACTGGCTGGAGGGCAAACAGCACACACACATCTAGTCTGAGAGTGGAGATAGAGGCATCCGCTGCAGTGTTCCCACTGGCTGGAGGGCAAACAGCACACACACATCTAGTCTGAGAGTGGAGATAGAGGCATCCGCTGCAGTGTTCCCACTGGCTGGAGGGCAAACAGCACACACACATCTAGTCTGAGAGTGGAGATAGAGGCAGCCGCTGCAGTGTTCCCACTGGCTGGAGGGCAAACAGCACACACACATCTAGTCTGAGAGTGGAGATAGAGGCATCCGCTGCAGTGTTGCCACTGGCTGGAGGACAAACAGCACACACACATCTAGTCTGAGAGTCGAGATAGAGGCAGCCGCTGCAGTGTTGCCACTGGCTGGAGGACAAACAGCACACACACATCTAGTCTGAGAGTGGAGATAGAGGCAGCCGCTGCAGTGTTGCCACTGGCTGGAGGACAAACAGCACACACACATCTAGTCTGAGAGTGGAGATAGAGGCATCCGCTGCAGTGTTGCCACTGGCTGGAGGGCAAACAGCACACACACATCTAGTCTGAGAGTGGAGATAGAGGCATCCGCTGCAGTGTTGCCACTGGCTGGAGGGCAAACAGCACACACACATCTAGTCTGAGAGTGGAGATAGAGGCATCCGCTGCAGTGTTCCCACTGGCTGGAGGGCAAACAGCACACACACATCTAGTCTGAGAGTGGAGATAGAGGCAGCCGCTGCAGTGTTCCCACTGGCTGGAGGGCAAACAGCACACACACATCTAGTCTGAGAGTGGAGATAGAGGCATCCGCTGCAGTGTTCCCACTGGCTGGAGGGCAAACAGCACACACACATCTAGTCTGAGAGTGGAGATAGAGGCATCCGCTGCAGTGTTCCCACTGGCTGGAGGGCAAACAGCACACACACATCTAGTCTGAGAGTGGAGATAGAGGCATCCGCTGCAGTGTTCCCACTGGCTGGAGGGCAAACAGCACACACACATCTAGTCTGAGAGTGGAGATAGAGGCATCCGCTGCAGTGTTCCCACTGGCTGGAGGGCAAACAGCACACACACATCTAGTCTGAGAGTGGAGATAGAGGCATCCGCTGCAGTGTTCCCACTGGCTGGAGGGCAAACAGCACACACACATCTAGTCTGAGAGTGGAGATAGAGGCATCCGCTGCAGTGTTCCCACTGGCTGGAGGGCAAACAGCACACACACATCTAGTCTGAGAGTGGAGATAGAGGCATCCGCTGCAGTGTTCCCACTGGCTGGAGGGCAAACAGCACACACACATCTAGTCTGAGAGTGTAGATGGAGGGCAGCCGCCGCTGCAGTGTTGCCACTGGCTGGAGGGCAAACAGCACACACACATCTAGTCTGAGAGTGTAGATGGAGGGCAGCCGCTGCAGTGTTCCCACTGGCTGGAGGGCAAACAGCACACACACATCTAGTCTGAGAGTGGAGATAGAGGCATCCGCTGCAGTGTTCCCACTGGCTGGAGGGCAAACAGCACACACACATCTAGTCTGAGAGTGGAGATAGAGGCATCCGCTGCAGTGTTCCCACTGGCTGGAGGGCAAACAGCACACACACATCTAGTCTGAGAGTGGAGATAGAGGCATCCGCTGCAGTGTTCCCACTGGCTGGAGGGCAAACAGCACACACACATCTAGTCTGAGAGTGTAGATGGAGGGCAGCCGCCGCTGCAGTGTTGCCACTGGCTGGAGGGCAAACAGCACACACACATCTAGTCTGAGAGTGTAGATGGAGGGCAGCCGCTGCAGTGTTCCCACTGGCTGGAGGGCAAACAGCACACACACATCTAGTCTGAGAGTGGAGATAGAGGCATCCGCTGCAGTGTTCCCACTGGCTGGAGGGCAAACAGCACACACACATCTAGTCTGAGAGTGGAGATAGAGGCATCCGCTGCAGTGTTCCCACTGGCTGGAGGGCAAACAGCACACACACATCTAGTCTGAGAGTGGAGATAGAGGCATCCGCTGCAGTGTTCCCACTGGCTGGAGGGCAAACAGCACACACACATCTAGTCTGAGTGGAGATAGAGGCATCCGCTGCAGTGTTCCCACTGGCTGGAGGGCAAACAGCACACACACATCTAGTCTGAGAGTGGAGATGGAGGGCAGCCGCTGCAGTGTTGCCACTGGCTGGAGGACAAACAGCACACACACATCTAGTCTGAGAGTGGAGATAGAGGCATCCGCTGCAGTGTTCCCACTGGCTGGAAAGCAAACAGCACACACACATCTAGTCTGAGAGTGGAGATAGAGGCATCCGCTGCAGTGTTCCCACTGGCTGGAGGGCAAACAGCACACACACATCTAGTCTGAGAGTGGAGATAGAGGCATCCGCTGCAGTGTTCCCACTGGCTGGAGGGCAAACAGCACACACACATCTAGTCTGAGAGTGGAGATAGAGGCATCCGCTGCAGTGTTCCCACTGGCTGGAGGGCAAACAGCACACACACATCTAGTCTGAGAGTGGAGATGGAGGGCAGCCGCTGCAGTGTTGCCACTGGCTGGAGGACAAACAGCACACACACATCTAGTCTGAGAGTGTAGATGGAGGGCAGCCGCTGCAGTGTTGCCACTGGCTGGAGGGCAAACAGCACACACACATCTAGTCTGAGAGTGGAGATGGAGGCAGCCGCTGCAGTGTTCCCACTGGCTGGAGGACAAACAGCACACACACATCTAGTCTGAGAGTGGAGATGGAGGCAGCCGCTGCAGTGTTCCCACTGGCTGGAGGACAAACAGCACACACACATCTAGTCTGAGAGTGGAGAAAGAGGCAGCCGCTGCAGTGTTCCCACTGGCTGGAGGACAAACAGCACACACACATCTAGTCTGAGAGTGGAGATGGAGGCAGCCGCTGCAGTGTTCCCACTGGCTGGAGGACAAACAGCACACACACATCTAGTCAGAGTGGAGATGGAGGCAGCCGCTGCAGTGTTCCCACTGGCTGGAGGACAAACAGCACACACACATCAAGTCTGAGAGTGGAGATGGAGGCAGCCGCTGCAGTGTTCCCACTGGCTGGAGGACAAACAGCACACACACATCAAGTCTGAGAGTGGAGATGGAGGCAGCCGCTGCAGTGTTCCCACTGGCTGGAGGACAAACAGCACACACACATCTAGTCTGAGAGTGGAGATGGAGGCAGCCGCTGCAGTGTTCCCACTGGCTGGAGGACAAACAGCACACACACATCAAGTCTGAGAGTGGAGATGGAGGCAGCCGCTGCAGTGTTCCCACTGGCTGGAGGACAAACAGCACACACACATCAAGTCTGAGAGTGGAGATGGAGGGCAGCCGCTGCAGTGTTCCCACTGGCTGGAGGACAAACAGCACACACACATCTAGTCTGAGAGTGGAGATGGAGGCAGCCGCTGCAGTGTTCCCACTGGCTGGAGGACAAACAGCACACACACATCTAGTCTGAGAGTGGAGATGGAGGGCAGCCGCTGCAGTGTTGCCACTGGCTGGAGGACAAACAGCACACACACATCTAGTCTGAGAGTGGAGATGGAGGCAGCCGCTGCAGTGTTGCCACTGGCTGGAGGACAAACAGCACACACACATCTAGTCTGAGAGTGGAGATAGAGGCAGCCGCTGCAGTGTTGCCACTGGCTGGAGGACAAACAGCACACACACATCTAGTCTGAGAGTGTAGATGGAGGGCAGCCGCTGCAGTGTTGCCACTGGCTGGAGGACAAACAGCACACACACATCTAGTCTGAGAGTGGAGATAGAGGCAGCCGCTGCAGTGTTGCCACTGGCTGGAGGACAAACAGCACACACACATCTAGTCTGAGAGTGGAGATGGAGGGCAGCCGCTGCAGTGTTGCCACTGGCTGGAGGACAAACAGCACACACACATCTAGTCTGAGAGTGGAGATAGAGGCATCCGCTGCAGTGTTGCCACTGGCTGGAGGACAAACAGCACACACACATCTAGTCTGAGAGTGGAGATGGAGGCAGCCGCTGCAGTGTCGCCACTGGCTGGAGGGCAAACAGCACACACACATCTAGTCTGAGAGTGGAGATAGAGGGCAGCCGCTGCAGTGTTGCCACTGGCTGGAGGGCAAACAGCACACACACATCTAGTCTGAGAGTGGAGATAGAGGCAGCCGCTGCAGTGTTCCCACTGGCTGGAGGGCAAACAGCACACACACATCTAGTCTGAGAGTGGAGATAGAGGCAGCCACTGCAGTGTTCCCACTGGCTGGAGGACAAACAGCACACACACATCTAGTCTGAGAGTGGAGATGGAGGGCAGCCGCTGCAGTGTTGCCACTGGCTGGAGGACAAGCAGCACACACACATCTAGTCTGAGAGTGGAGATAGAGGCAGCCGCTGCAGTGTTGCCACTGGCTGGAGGACAAGCAGCACACACACATCTAGTCTGAGAGTGGAGATGGAGGGCAGCCGCTGCAGTGTTGCCACTGGCTGGAGGACAAGCAGCACACACACATCTAGTCTGAGAGTGGAGATAGAGGCAGCCGCTGCAGTGTTGCCACTGGCTGGAGGGCAAACAGCACACACACATCTAGTCTGAGAGTGGAGAAAGAGGCAGCCGCTGCAGTGTTGCCACTGGCTGGAGGACAAACAGCACATACACATCTAGTCTGAGAGTGGAGAAAGAGGCAGCCGCTGCAGTGTTCCACTGGCTGGAGGACAAACAGCACACACACATCAAGTCTGAGAGTGGAGATAGAGGCAGCCGCTGCAGTGTTCCACTGGCTGGAGGACAAACAGCACACACATGTCGTGATTGTAGCAGACTCACAGAGCAGGCTGAGAAGGGTGAAGGCAGGAATGCTTCGTGCTGAGTGGCATGCTTCAATTAAAGAATCAAAGATTGGGAGCACCCGTTGGATCTTTCTACCAGGGCATGCTGGGGTGTTGGGAAACAGACAAACAAATCAGCTGGGTCTGCCATTTGGAATCTTGTGTATAATGTGGATGACCAGAAACACCATCATTGCTCAGAGAAAATATGCGGCAGGGAGTGACCAGAGGATCTGGCTGACACTCAGTTCTCAGAGGAAAGACCAGAAGAACACATAATCAGTCTAAAACTGATACCATTAATATAGGGACTCTGTACTGGTTGTTGGTGGTGAGAACAGAGCATGTATGGGAATGTTCTGAGTGCTTGGATGTTCGTTCTTGATTCCGCTCAACTAGAAACTCAAATCTGGGTTTTGGTGGTGAGTACAAGAGCATATATGGGGATGTCTTGAGTGCTGGGATGTTGGTTCTTGATTCCACTCAACTAGAAAATCAAATCTGGGTTTTGGTGAGTACAAGAGCATATATGGGGATGTCATGAGTGCTGGGATGTTGGTTCTTGACTCCACTCAGCTAGAAACTCAAATCTGTGTTTTGGTGGTGAGTACAAGAGCATATATGGGGATGTCATGAGTGCTGGGATGTTGGTTCTTGATTCCACTCAGCTAGAAACTCAAATCTGGGTTTTGGTGGTGAGTACAAGAGCATATATGGGGATGTCTTGAGTGCTGGGATGTTGGTTCTTGATTCCACTCAACTAGAAAATCAAATCTGTGTTTTGGTGGTGAGTACAAGAGCATATATGGGGATGTCATGAGTGCTGGGATGTTGGTTCTTGATTCCACTCAACTAGAAACTCAAATCTGGGTTTTGGTGCTAGGCCTAAATGATCCACCAATAACTTAACTATTCGCTTGGAATGACGCGGTGAGAATAGCTCCCTTGTCAGAGACACTGCCAATGTATCTTTTGTTACAATCAACATCATCAAGTGTCTTGTTGACTGGCATGGTGATCATGCTTCACAAATTGCGATCTCCAACGGCATGGATCAAATCATGTGTTGACTCCCTTCTGTGCCGCGAGGCCAGAAATTTTCTCTTGCTGTTTTCCTTCTATCTCTCTTTACACAAATCTTTCCGATTGTCACAACACATTCCAGTTTTTGTCTTCTCATAATATGGCCCAAAAATGATGACTGTTTATGATAAGTTGTCTTTGTGACTTAGCCTCCCTCAAAATGTCCAAATTGCTTATGTTTGCTAATTAATTTTCAGCTTTCTTCTATAAACCCAAGGTTTCTATGGATTTTACAGCCACTAAAACAAACAAAACCCAACAGTCATATTACACTATATGTCAACTCACTATAACAACATAACTAACAAACACCAATACATACCCTTTCTTTCAAACTGGACACGACAACCAGAAACACGGTGAGGTCCCTGACAAACTCAAACCTGAGACTGACCAGCTGTTGGAAGGACTGAGTCAGGATGGACACGGCCAAACTCCCAGAGAACAGGTTGCTGTAGTGTTGGTGCCCTGGTTTGTGCAGAGCAAAAATACAAGGAAAAAAACCTGAAGATAAACGTCTTATACTTATGCTGATTTTGTTTTCTCTGGGGGCCAGCATGGGTGAATGGATAAACTACTAGTGTGTTGATGGTGAGGTAGCGGGTTCAACCCCTACACCTGTCAGTTGCACTCACAAACATCAGTCCAGTGGGAACTACGCTTGAGTTCAAAGCAAGCAAAAAATAAAACAAGTTTTCTCTATCTGGCCCCAAGTTCTCATTTGGTTCTGAACCATGACTCTAAATAACCCAGATGAACATGTAAGTTCTTGAGTTGTGTTATCATCATCATCAAGTTTCTTGCAGACTGATTTGTTATTGTGGCTTGTTTACTAATTGTCCAGGATTCATAGCCATAAGTTAGAACTGGATCTACATAAAATACAAGAATCCTTTTTCTAACCTCTGATGACACAGATTTATTGCATTAAATGTTCATTTTTTTTAAATGAAAATGTTTCCTGCTCTTGTCTCTTCTTCTTTTGTTCATATGAAATTTGTCTATAACTGCAATATTATCTCTTGTATGAATTTCACAGTGATTTAGTTCATTCAGACGTCCATAAAGTTTATCTTCAACATGTTGTTTCTCTAGGCTTTCTCTAGAAGGTTTGCTTAGTTATGCTGTATTTTGGACAGTCTTGGAGTATGCTCTGCTGACTGTGACGCCAATCCACACGTGCACATGGCTGATTCACTAATCTTGAATTTTAAATACATGTGGTTGCGTAATCTTGTGTGTCCCGTTCTGAGGGGCAAAATAATTGTTCTGGTCTGTCCATAAAGTGGCAATCGTCTTGAGCTGGTGTTGGTGGTTTTCTGATTGATGTGATCTTTCTTTTCTTTTGGTGTTATGTAACTGGAGTCTGTTCTTTATCTCAGTGATATATCCTACATCTGACAGCATTCATGTGCCTAGACACTTGAATTTCTGCACTTGCCCCAAATTTTTGATTCAAAAACATTTGATTCTAAATGTACATTAAGGCACCAGTTACTTTGATAAATACTTCTGGCCTCCTATTGTTCAAGTTGAGGCTCATTTGTTAACTTTCAACTACGGTACCCATCATTTTCTGCACTCCCTTCTGACCAGCTGCTATTAAGTTATTTATATTCAGACCTTCCATTGCATTGGTTCCTGACCACATGAAAAATTATCTTCTGTTGAAACAAGATCAGGTAATGGCCTTTCCATTGCAAACAGGACACAGGCTGATGTATTCATATGATCAGTTAACCATTGGTTCACTGGATGGATCTCTCTCCCCACTCCCTGCCCCCCCCCCCATCCCCTTCTATCCCTCTCCTCCCCCTCTCTCACCCTCCGACTACTCGTTTAAAAAAAAGGTTTACAAGGCAAGAGGATGCACTTGACTGCTCAGGTTTTATCCAGGCGACCGGCCAAAAGCAAACTCCGTGGGTCCAGTGACAACCCCCCTGGAGTCTTGGAGAAAACTGCACTTGTGAACTGAATGTTGTAGTTTGGAATTGAACCTACAACCTTCGGAGCGCCAGGTAGGTACCGTCAGCACTTTGTCACAGAAACTGTGTCCAACGATAGCCATACACTGACTGCAGCAACAGACATACATAAACATGACATGACTCCAGCAACAGACATACATAAACATGACATGACTCCAGCAACAGACATACATAAACATGACATGACTCCAGCAACAGACATACATAAACATGACATCAAATAAGGGATGACAGACCAAGAATGGCAGATTGTTAGATCAAGGGCAGATTGTTAGATCAGCTGAATTCTCAAAGCTTTGAGAATGAAATGATTCATTCCTACTTCCTATTTAAGGATAGAAAAACAACAACACAAATTTCCCTTACACTTTTCTATCCCAAAGAATTCCTGGAACCAATTTCAGAAGGATGGGTCACATCCATATGTGACACAGAAACAACATCCACCCCACCTCCCACAAACCGTGACCCTAACCCACATGGCAAGTTGATGCAAAAAAAGCAACTACAGGTATAAAAACAACACAACAGAAATCATGTGTCCATGGAAAACAGTGAGTTCAGTAGAGAAGTACAAGCTTCCACAGGAAAGCAGTGAGTTCAATAGAGAAGTACAAGCTTCCACAGGAAAGCTTGATCTGACCTGTCTCCTCCATCTGGTCCACCACCACATCTCGGAACTCTAACATGTTGAACATGGCCTCTATAGTAGAGACTAGACTGGCCATCTGTCGGGCTCTCCTTATAAGTGTGTCTGTGGCCTCCTGGTCAGTTCTGCAAGTGGACAATACATCATCTATATCATTTTCAACTTCATCATCATCATAAGTGTTAAGTCATCATCATCATCATCAGTGCTTGTATCAACCCTTACTGCTTGCTGAACGACACATAGCACTGATTACTGATTATTCTTCTTCCTTTGTTTGATATTTATTAATGACGATATTTTATTTGTGACTGTATATCGTGCCTCATTACAGCTTAGCTGCAATATTTGTTTTTAGCCACCATATTTTGTGTGTTTGTAGCTGCAATATTTGTGTTTTTAGCTGTAATATCTGTTTGTTTTTAGCTGCAATATGTTTTTTTTTTTTTAAGCTGCAATATTTGTGTTTTTAGCTGCAATATTTGTGTTTTTAAGCTGCAATGTTTATTTTTCAACTGACACATACAACTTCCTTATGGCATCAGGTGATTGCGTTAGCCTTTCCACACGGTTTCCTAAGGACATTCCACAGCCTCAGAATGGGGTTCCCATCTTCAAGTGATTCCCCCCTCCACAGGCCCACGCAGAACAGTCACAGCATGCAGAACGGCCATGGCATGCCGGTCAGCCCCCAAAGGAAGGTAGGGACAGAACGTGAGCATTCAAGCTGGCTTCCATAACTGTAGATCTTTGTTGGTTGTTGACAGTAAAGGATCACCTCTGCTACATGTGAATACTCCCACAGGAATAAATCTCACACTAAGAGGATGAGGAAGTTTTTAGAAATGATAATGAACCAATCCTGATGTACGGAAGCAAATCGTAGACAATTAGCAGACAGGTCAGAATTAATGTAGAGGCCTCGGAGACATGATTTTATAGAAGAATGATGAAACACCATGGATAGATAAAAAGAGCAATGAAGATATCCTGAAAAATGTTAAAGAGTACTGATTACTCGTATCAGAGGAAGACGGCCCTCATTCTTTGGGTATGTCATGAGAAAGGGAAAGCTGGAAAATGTAGTCACAATGGGAAATTTGGAGCGAAGAGAGGCAATGGAAGACCAAGACAAGTTGCTGGACAGTCTGACATCATGGCATGGAGGAACATCGGGATCAGAAATGGCAGGCAACACATGAGACAGAAGTCTGTGGAAGACACGAACAACACCACCACACGGCATGGACTATAAGGAGGATGAGATCATCTCTACACAATGCATGCACTTTGTGGCAGTGGCGAGGATATAAATGTGTGCAGCAAAGGAGAAGGCAGAAGACACAAGAGAAGAAATAAGCTGAGTAGAAGTCATTACGAACAAGGTAGGAAGCAAGAGAGAGGTAATTAGAACACACAGAGCAAAGGAAAAGCAAGCAAGCAAGAGAAAAGTAATAAGAAAGCCAGAGAAAGTAAAAGAGCGTGAGAGAATTCATTAGGAGACATAAAAAACATGAGAAAGAAGGAAGCAAGAGAGAAGTAATTAGGAGATGGAGAAAAGCTAGAGAAAGGGAGGTAGCCGGAGAGAAGTGTTTAGGAGATGAGTAGAAAGTTAGAGAAAGGAAGGGTGCAAGAGAGAGTAAGAAAGTAGAGAGAGAGAGAGAGAGAGAGAGAGAGAGAGAGAGAGAGAGAGAGAGAGAGAGAGAGAGAGAGAGAAGAGAGAGAGAGAGAGAGAGAGAGAGAGAGAGAGAGAGAGAGAGAGAGAGAGAGAGAGAGAGAGGCAGACAGACAGACAGACATGGCAAGAGAAAGAGGAAAGCAAGGGAGAGAAATAAAGCTGGAGAGAGAGAAAGTATCAGAGAGAAGACAACGCAAAAACACAAAAAAAACCTGCCAAGGACAGACATAAAGAGAAAGTGTCTGCACCTGATCATGTCTTGTAATTTCTCCACCAGATATTCCGGAGCATGAAGACTCTGCAGACAGCTCAGGAACATACAGGCAGCATCAGGAGGGATGCGGGAGTTGATTAACTGCACGGCATTGCACACCAGGCGGACATCGTCTGCAAACTGCCATGGGGACACATCTAGGGACAACAACAAGTTATAATCAAACTGACGAGATCACTGCCAGCAACAGACCTAACACAACTACATCACTGTCTCAATTTACCAGGATTAGAATACTTCCCACGATATTCTCTGATGATGACCCCACTGGGCAAGTTGCTGGAGCCATGGAGGCCATGCTGTGTGCTATGCTCTTGGAAAATGTCTGGCCATTCTGCAGAGCGAGACTGAGCTAGACGGGGTAAAACCCAGTGCGATGAATCTGAACATGTGATGTTGCATCTATTGTATTTCTGATTTTCTGATACCGTCATCAACTCTGGACAAACGTTTTATCTGTATCTGACAGGTCCCTATACTGATTTATTTGGTTGTTTCGGGATATGAGGTTTGAAGATTGAGTACAACCCACTACTGGCAATGCTGATCGTATTCCAGCACAAACCTTTGGCCGGGTTCACATCAGATTGGAAGCACTAGACTTGAGTTTCGCTCTGGTTTGAGCTCGTCAGTAGTGCATATCCCCTATATTTGGTCCCAATGATTGGTGAACTGGAGGCCTGATGCCCAGATATGGGGCCAGCATCCACTTGCAGCAGTTATGATTCCTTATAGACACCCACAGGCCTGCGATCTGATGAACGTGTCCTTTGTTCACCGCAATCACAGACACAATAAATTACCTGACATAGGTAAACCAAGAATTACCTGACATAGGTATACCAAGAATTACATGACATAGGTATACCAAGAATTACATGACATAGATATATGAAGACCTAACATAGATATACCAAGAATTACTTGACAAAGAATTGCTCGACACAGAGATACCAAGAAATAGCTGATAGAAAAACAAAACAGAAAAACACAAAACAGATATGAAAGAATCATTCCTCCTTACCATCGGCAGCGAAGCCAGCTCTCTCTATGAAGGAGAGCGGCAGTCTGGCGGTTGGCGACAGGTACAGCTCTTCTGTCTTGTCACATGGCCGTAACACGCTGAAGGTCGACTAGTGAAGCAAATGTAAATTATCAGTAAATACATCTTGTAATAAAAATATCACCTCACATAATCATTCAATTTACATTTCAATATAGACCTAACTATCTATCTTTCAATATACACCTAACAATCTACCTTTCAATATACACCCACCTATTTACCTTTTAATATGCACCCACCTATTTACCTTTCAACACACATCCGTCTGTTTACCTTTCGACATACATCCACCTATTTACCTTTCGACATACATCCACATATTTACCTTTCAACATGCACCCACCTATTTACCTTTCAACACACATCTGCCTATTTATCTATTGACATACATCCACCTATTTACCTTTCAACATGCACCCACCTATTTACCTTTTGCACTGCACTGGTAACTTACGGGGGTATGTGAGCCGGTTATTCAAAAAGCAATAGCAAACTACTGAATGTAAAAACTTGCCTAGTACATCAACAGCAGCTGAAAAATGCTGGTGTTGACTGCAACATCCTGTAAGGGATATGTAACATTAAAAAAACAAAAAAACAATTAACCTTTTAATATTCACCCACCTATTTATCTGTCAACATACATCCACCTATTTACCTTTCAATATGCACCCATCTATTTATCTTTCAATATGCACCCACCTATTTATCTTTCAATATGCACCCAACTATTTACCTTTCAACATACATCCACCTATTTACCTTTCAACACACATTCACCTATTTACCTTTCAACATACATCCACCTATTTACCTTTTATCGCGCATCCACCTATTTACCTTTCAACACACATCCATCTATATACCTTTCAACACACATACACTTATTTACCTTTCAATATGCACCCATCTATTTACTTTTCAACATACACTCACCTATTTAACATGCACCAACATATTCAAACTGACATTCAGATATATATCTGCACATGTGAACACAAAAACATAAATGCATATGCAAACATATTTGAATGCCGTTGTTTGAACCCTACTGTATTAAGCTGCCCACTATTGCATTATAAAATGCTAGTATCTGTGACCGCCAGCATCTTGGCTCCATCCAGGCAGACGAGGAACACTTACACCAAGAACTCTCATCAGTTCTGTATCCAGGACAAGCCATACATCATTCATAATACTGATTTCTTCCGGCACATCTGTATGGGTTGATCAGCCCCAAGAGGAGAAAGCCTTCGGCAGCATCTTCTTCTTCCGCCTGTCATCTTCCAATGGAGTCCAGACGCTCAACCAACTCACGCCAACTCCCTTGCAGACTTGTTCGTGATTGATTAGATTATGTACCTAGTTGTCTATGCTTTGGTTTGGAAAGCCAGCCTCACACCAACCCTCTTTTGTTGCCTCTTATGGCATCCTTGCTATGATAGTTACTATTCTATGCTTCCTTTATGGGTCAGTCACACATGAGCGATCCAGCCGCACAGCTTGGTACCATTTTTTGTGTTTTCCCCCCCCCTCTACTTGCAGAAGTTGTCTCCTTTCATCATGCCCCCCCCCCCCCCCCAAAAGCAAGTCGTCTCCTTTCAGCAAGTTATCTCCTTTCACCAAATTCAAGACAATTCCTTATGTTACATCACATGTTACAGTTGGAAATCTTTTCCTACCAGGTTGTTGTGCCTATGCCCCAAATGTTTGCGTTTAGCTTCCACTGTGGACATCCCATGTTTATATTACTAATCGTCAACAGCCTATAAGGAATTCTTAAAGAATACATCCTTCATGGGGGTAGCATGTTTTACAATAAACACATTACAGACACAAACAATATACCTTACCTTCTTAATGATACAAAACAGGCCAGTGATTGGATCGGCCGCCAGTCCTTTTGCCTTGTCTCCAACCTGTTCATATACGTAAATACAGGAAGCAGATATAGTTTCCATTCATCTCAAGATTATTTGGGCATGTTATCAGGAGACATCAATTTGAAAACAGTGACAACTGGCAAACTGCAATAAACCAAATGGCTGAGTCTGAAAACAAACCAGCGACCTTTGCAGTGTGATGGTGACGGCTTGATCACGTCATGCCGTAAGTGTTCCCGTCACCACCATTCGTTAACACTAGGAAAATCTAAGTACAGTGCACCAACTCTGTCACAAAGAAGAAGACCCAAACGTGTGTAGACCAGAATCACACACGCTGTAAATATGTTGTTGTGGGTATGTGTTCTCATGTTTGAAATTTAGTCAGACCAGCAGCCTATGCAACCTGCTCTTTTACATTTCAAACTACCAAGGATTTGTAATGTGTGCAACGTGCACACTAGTCTTCCAAGTTTTTGGTTCATATCCGAGAGTGCTAGACGTTCTATCCCCCACCCCAGAATCAGGGAAGCAAATACCCGGCTTTTATTATTCAATAAACACTTCATCCACCCGTGGTTGATCCAGACCTAGTCATTTTTAGGCCTCTCCACCCCTGAGGGAAACAGCTAATTCATGAGTCAAGTTCCAGGGAACGGAACAGTTCAGCTGCCAGTTGTCATATACAGAAGTATAAACCATGATCTGCAGCCAATACATCTTTCAGTGGAAGACAAATAGAAACATGGACAAGAAGTCAGACTCAATCCGCTAACAAATTGTGGAAGTGTGGAAACAGGAAACATATTTCAAACTATGCATGGTAATATGGAAACAGGAAACATGTTTCAAACTGTGCAGAAGTGTTGGAACCATTTGCATGCTTAAAACTGTGTGGTAATATGGAAACAGGAAATATGTCTCAAACTGTGTGCTGTAATATGGAAACAGGAAACATGTTTCAAACTGTGTGTGTGTGGTAATATGGAAACCGGAAACATGTTTCAAACTGTGTGTGGTAATATGGAAATGGGAAACATGTTTGAAACTGTTGTGGTAATATGGAAACATGTTTCAAACTGTGTGCTGTAACATCATAGAAACATGAAACATGTTTTAAACTGTGTGCTGTAATATAGAAACAGGAAACATGTTTCAAACTAAGTGTGGAAATGTGATAGGGCGCATGTTTAAACTGTGGAAGTGTGGGAACAGGATGCATGATTCAAACTATGTGTGGAGGTCTGGGAATTGAACACACGATCAAGAAAATGTGGGCAACCTGTAAGTTTTACAGGACAGGTGATACAGGACAGTAGGGGAACATAAACAGACCACACAAACAAACCAACAAAGAACCGCACCTGTTTGTACTGGCTACACCCAGAACAGAAGATAAGTTGTACAGGACAAGTAAGATGAAACAGTCGGGGAACATAAACAAACCACACAAACAAACCAACAAACAACCGCACCTGTTTGTACTGGCAACACCCAGAACAGAAGATAAGTTGTACAGGACAAGTAAGACGGGACAGTCGGGGAACATAAACAGACTACACAAACAAACCAACAAAGAACCGCACCTGTTTGTACTGGCAACACCCAGAACAGAAGATAAGTTGTACAGGACAAGTAAGACGGGACAGCCAGGAAACATAAACAGACTACACAAACAAACCAACAAACAACCGTACCTGTTTGTACTGGCAACACCCAGAATAGAACTTCTCCCACTGCTCGTGCTGCAGCTGTATGAAGTTGTCCTCGGAGACTTCCGGCACCTCATCCTCCAGGGCGATGTTTCGAATCTGCAGATTGTCAAGAATACATCAGCTTCATGGCATACCCCAGTCATAGTTGTAAAATTATAATGTTATTCTTCTTCTTCCTCATTCCTCTTTCGAGGGAGTGTACATCACACCTAGTTCTCGACCTCAGGGAAGTCTCAGTGGCAAAGTGGTCAAGCCGTCTGGCTCAGGCTTCGAAGGTTGTGGGTTCAATTCCGGGCCGTGTCCTTCAGTTCACTAGTGCATTTTTTCGGAAACTCCTAAGAGTCGTCGCTGGAGCTTCGAAGTTCATGTTGTGTGCGATGCTTTCTGCGTTGCGGAAAGAGACTGAGCCATATGGGATAAACCTGGTGCAATGAAGTCGATCCTGTCAACTTTTAAGTGACTTTAGTTCTCCACCTCAGAGGTCAGTGTGTCAAACTTCAGCACACATTTGTCAGGTGTGCTTCCTCTAGACAGATTCCATCGCAGGTGATGGGCTCTAGCTACCAGTGTGAAGCAGGTGGGATTGAAACCCATCTCAATGCTTTGCGCCTTTGTGTGCAACATAGTGATCTGGTAGAGCAGGATGCGTTTAGTCGGAAGCCTGCCCATTCATCCCTAAGTTATCTGTTGATGTGAAGTATCCAGAGACACGAATGCCTCCAGATCTTACAGTACAGCCTCTATCTGTGTGATGTACGAGCAGATAATGAGATTCTGATGTCCCCAGATCTTACAGTACAGCCTCTGTGTGATGTACGAGAAGATCCTGAGATTTTGATGTCCCCAGATCTTACAGTATAGCTTCTATTTGTGTGATGTATGAGCAGATCCTCAGATTCTGATGTCCCCAGATCTTACAGTACAGCTTCTATCTGTGTGATGTATGAGCAGATCCTGAGATTCTGTCCCCAGATCTTACAGTACAGCTTCTATCTATGTGATGTACAGCAGCAGATCCTGAGATTCTGATGTCCCCAGATCTTACAGTACAGCCTCTATCTGTGTGATGTACGAGCAGATCCTGATGTCCCCAGATCTTACAGCTGAGCTATTATCTGTGGCAGATAGAGTTCCTGACTCAGACACCAGCAAGGGGAACAAACAAGAACAGGCACACAGAACTTACTTCCGAGTCTACAGCACTGCTGACCTCCTCCTTCAAGGATGCCATGTTGTACAGCGTCTCCACCTCCACGGACGGGATTGGACGTCGACGATACACCTGTAACATATGTGTCACACATATTCAATACTGATACATCTGCAGCATTTATAAATCAAGTATGTTAAATTAAATAATGATACACCTGAAATATATAAATTACATACGTATTATATCACATACTGATACACCTGTAGCACATGTATTAAATTATATGACCACGTACTGCTTGTGGTCCAATCCTGTGTGGCGCTGGTGATCATGCCTGCTCACAATCTTATGCCCGTGTTCCACCAATAATTTCTGACACTGACGTTTCTCCATGCCACAATGTCAAGCTGTCCAGCATCTTCTCTCATGCCATGAATTCCCCCCCCCCCAATTTTTCCATTATCATGATGTACTCCAGCTTTCCCCTTCTTAATCTCCTCCCTCATTCTCCGATGGAAAGAAGTGCATTACACCTGGTTCTGCACCTCAAAGGTCAATGCGTCGACATCATCATGCATTTGTGTCAGATTTTCTTCCAGGTTCCATCCAAGGTCACGGCCTCTATCTACCTGTGGGTGGCTATTTCCTAATCATTTTGCCAGGGCTGCAGCCTTATGACCTACTCTTTGCAATGTCAAATTGCCCTTTTAGTTGTAAACGTGCACAACTTGCACATGTGGGTCTCTTATTTTTTTGTGGCCCTTATCCAAGAAACTAGGTTTCCAATCACACTACCCAATATACATATCATCAGATTGCAACGGGCATCATTAGTATTAGAATTCTATGCTGGCTGTTGAAGATGATGCCCGAGTGCTTATGGCAATGCCCCGAGTCCAACGATGTCGGTTCTTGACTCAACTCAACTACCCAAGAGCCAGGGAGGCTCCCAGTCATTTTTATGTATATTAATCTGTCACCAGAAAGTGAATTATGAAATCATTGTGGCAGTTAAACCTGAGACCTAATGCGCCCATCTGAAACAGCCATTTCTATTGGTTAGCTGATCCTAGCCTTTTATTGTTCCCAGTTCTCCTCTGCTGCCTGCATGGATCATGTGGTGCAATGTGCAACAACTGTGCTGGGATAGGAGCCAGCACACTCTCAGCCTGCAGACTACTGTGCTGGGATAGAAGCCAGCACACTCTCAGCCTGCAGACAACTGTGCTGGGATAGAAGCCAGCACACTCAGCCTGCGGACAACTGTGCAGGGATAGAAGCCAGCACACTCTCAGCCCGCAGACAACTGTGCTGGGATAGAAGCCAGCACACTCAGCCTGCGGAAAAAACTGTGCTGGGATAGAAGCCAGACACTCTCAGCCTGCGGACTAGTGCTGGGATAGAAGCCAGCACACTCAGCCTGAAGACAACTGTGCTGGGATAGAAGCCAGACACTCTCAGCCTGCGGACTAGTGCTGGGATAGAAGCCAGCACACTCAGCCTGCGGACAACTGTGCTGGGATAGAAGCCAGCACACTCTCAGCCTGCAGACAACTGTGCTGGGATAGAAGCCAGCACACTCAGCCTGCAGACAACTGTGCTGGGATAGAAGCCAGCACACTCTCAGCCTGCAGACAACTGTGCTGGGATAGAAGCCAGCACACTCAGCCTGCAGACTACTGTGCTGGGATAGAAGCCAGCACACTCAGCCTGCAGACAACTGTGCTGGGATAGAAGCCAGCACACTCTCAGCCTGCAAAAAAAACTGTGCTGGGATAGAAGCCAGCACACTCTCAGCCTGCAGACAACTGTGCTGGGATAGAAGCCAGCACACTCAGCCTGCAGACAACTGTGCTGGGATAGAAGCCAGCACACTCTCAGCCTGCAGACAACTGTGCTGGGATAGAAGCCAGCACACTCTCAGCCTGCAAAAAAAACTGTGCTGGGATAGAAGCCAGCACACTCTCAGCCTGCAAAAAAAAACTGCTGGGATAGAAGCCAGCACACTCTCAGCCTGCGGACTACTCTGCTGGGATAGAAGACAGCACACTCTCAGCCTGCGAAAAAAACTGTGCTGGGATAGAAGCCAGCATACTCTCAGCTTGCGGACTGTGCAGGGATAGAAGCCAGCACACTCTCAGCCTGAAGTAGACACTGACCTCTCAGCCACGACTTCCCCCATGATAATATGCCTAACAATGTGGACAGTCTTTTTCTGCTGCATGTAACCAGTTCTCTTTCTGAGTTAACTTCTTTCAAGATACCCTAATTGTTCTTGTATGTGTTTATGGCTGGTAAAGTTAACAAATGTTTTATATTGGATAATTGCCAAGACAGCCGTTGTGAAAAGCTCAGGACAGGAATCAAACTATAGCAACTGCTGTAGCTCTGTGATCAACAGAAAACAACAACAGACATTGTTAACTATTATTTTAAAAGATGGAGGTGAGCATGGCAAATGGATAAGAGCACACGCTCTTAAAAATCCGGTGTGCTGATGCCGAGGTAGCGGGTTCAACCCCTACACAAGTCCACTAGACTAAAATGTTGACTTCTCATCCTTGACTTGGGGATGGAAATTACAAGTACCTTAGAAGTCGGAGTGGGTTCACCTGATGGTGAGGGACATTGGTAATAAGGAAAGCTAATCCACATGCAAAAAATCAGTGCAGTGCACTAGAAGTAGTAGAATATATGTATGGACTATGTTTCAGCTCAGAACGAGCGAACACACACACAATTGTTAAAGACTGCATCTTACACTCAAGGCTTTCATAATATCTTGAGGGGCAAAGAGCCCAGGAGCAAAGATTCTCTCCAGGTACACATCGCGTGGGTCACGGTTCTGAGGCACCACTAGAAAGTCCAGGGGAGGTTCCAGAACAACCGGCTCCCAGGCACTGCCAAGGCAACCTTCGGGTCTGAGGATACAGTAATGCAACATCTTTTTATGTGAGTCAGGAAATAATCTATTATGCGAGTCAGAAAATAATCTATTACATGTACCAGGAAATAATCTATCATCTGAGCCAGGAAATAATCTATCATCTGGGCCAGAAAATAATCTATCATATCAGCCAGGAAATTATCTATCATCTGGACCAGAAAATAATCTATCATCTGAGCCAGGAAATAATCTATCATCTGAGCCAGGAAATAATATATTATCTGAGCCAGGAAATAATCTATCATTTGAGCCAAGAAATAATCTATCATATGAGCCAGAGCAGGTCTGCATGGCCGAATGGATTACAAATGCGTGTTCTTAAACATCCGGTGTGCTTATGCCGAGGTAAGGGATTCAACCCCTACACCGGACAGTTGGACTAAAATGTTGACCTGTCATCCTTGACATTTTTTTCCTCACGCGTCTCCATCCTGTTTCAGGATATTGCAGTCAACACCAGCATCTTTCAGCTGTATGTTGATTCCTAGGCTAGATTACGCTCATCAGCACGCCACGACTTTCTGAGCGACCGGCTCCATGCTCTCGTAAGTCACTGGCGCGACTCGAACCCTTCAAGTTCTTGTGCGCTCATGTCAACCACGAGAGTATTCGGGGTTACGGAGAAAGCTGTTAACCCCTCAGCCAGGGAGACCGGACAAGTACCTCTGAAGTCGGAGTGGGTTCGCCTGATGGCGAGGGACACTGTTAATAGGGAAAGCTAATCCACATACAAAATTCAGTCTATCACTACTATAAATAGTGTGTATGGATTACGATTGAGTTCAAAGCGAATGAGCGCCCAAGAAAAAAATCTGAGCCAGAAAATAATCTATCATCTGAGCCAGGAAATAATATATTATGTAAGCCAGGAAATAATTTATTATGGCAGCCAGTAAATTATCATCTGAGCCAGAAAATATTCCATTATCTGAGCCAGGAAATAATCTGTTATGTAAGCCAGGAAATAATCTATAATCTGAGCCAGTAAAAATCTATCATTTTAGCCAGGAAATTATCATCTGGGCCAGGAAACAATCTATTATCTGAGTCAGGAAATTATTATCTGAGCCAGGTTATAATCTATCATATCAGCCAAGAAATAATCTTCTGTGTAGGCAATCTAACATCAAAACCTGGCGGTAAGGAGTAAAATTTCAAAATCTACACAATCAATAAAGCATCAACACTTGTTTACATTGACAGGAACAAAATATGCACACCTATGTAAACAAAGCAATCTTCATCATCTCTTCTTCACTGTCACAGAAAGGGGGCTACTAGCAACATGAAGCACTGAACAAGGCCAGACACAGAACATCCTCTAGGTCATCCACTGCATTCTGGTTTCTATTTCAAGTTGTCTGGAGTGGGTTTGCCTGATGGCAGGGGACACTAGTAATGGGGAAAGCTAATCCACACGCAAACATCAGCCCAGTGAGAAGTAGTAGCATGTGTACGGACAATGCTTGAGTTCTTCTTCTTCTTCTTCTGCGTTCATCCAGAGTTGTTTTTTTCGGACGTGATTGCGTTGTGCCTGTTTACAGCAGAGCTGCGTTCTTGCGGCGTTACGCCGACACATCCGACTTCTGCGGGTATTTATTGACCGGGTTAACCTTCCCAGGGATGTTTGAGTTCAAAGTGAACGGAAAAAAAAATGTAATATCACTGTTTATTTGTAACAGATGTTTGTGAGCTCAAATAGGACTTGACCTCAGAAAAAAACTCTTGGACTGATAGAGCCTTGCCGAAGCCTGACAAAGACCACAAAAAAATTCAGGGATATCGAATTATAACCATGCAGAATACAATAGGCAAGCTGCTGGAGAAGGTAATTGCCAAGAAAATATCAAGCCAACTAGAGAGGCAAGGTGTTTTCCCACCCACCCTGGGTGGGTACCGTCCAAAAAGGGAAACCTGGACCAATGCAGCAGTCTTTGCCCAGGATGTCTATGAAGGTTTCCACTCAGGCACTGAAACCGTTGCTGCAGCGATTGATCTTGAGGACGCATACAACAGAGTACCACTGGATTTTTTAATGTTTCAGCTTCTCGAACTAAACATAAGTCCATTCCTCCTTAGTTGGATCGCTGCAGCCCTCTTCCAACGGAAAGTAGTTTTTAGATGTGGCAGTTGGACTTCGGAACCAACAACAATATATCCTGGCCTACCACAGGGATCACCATTATCTCCGGTACTGTTCAACACCTACACAGTGAGAATCACCAGTGAGCAGATCACTGGACCTGGCAGGACATTGTCATATGCCGATGATGTTTTAGTGTATCGTCAGGGGAAGGATAGAGAGGAGAACTACAAACCGAACTCAATCGCATAAGTACTTGGTGTGATGAAGCTGGGGCAATGGTCAACCCAACAAAGGCAACAGTGACTTGGTTCTCGTTGAATAATCATATTGTCAACACTCCAACACCAAATGTAATGCTGTGTTCAGAGATGGTGGAAAGAACGCAGGCAATGAATTACCTGGGGATACGGTTTGATCGAAGCCTTGCTTATAATGTGCACATAGACCAGGTGATAACAAAGGCCAAGCGGGGTTTGGCAGCGATGCGGGTGATGGCGGCAGCAAACTGTGAGCAGCGCCATCTATGTCTTCTGTACGAGGGTTTGGTCATGTCTGTTTTGGAGTATGCAATGGCAATCCTGACTCTCAGCCATAAGCAGATAGAACGGATGGAAAGGATACAGAATGAAGCTATGCGCATTATTCTTGGATGTACAAGAGATACAGCATGCAGGGCGATGCGCTATCTTCTTGGGTTTCCAACCATTGAAGAGAGAATACAAGATTGCAGAGCACGCGCCTACCTCAGAATTAACGCAAACACACAACATCCACTGCATAGTGAAATTAGGAAGGTGAAGGGCAGCAGGTTAAAAAGAGGACGGTCGTGGATGGGTCAAGCCGAAGACATTCTTCAACAGGTGTGTTCACTTGAGGACTTAGAACCTGGCGAGGAGTGGGTGCAAGTGCCAACAGACTTCTGCACATCCTTTTCAGTTTGCATCCAACTTGACAGAAAATGCAGACAAGAAAATCCGGCTGCTGTTGAGGCTGAAGTACAAGCGTTGATTTTCGAGAATTCGCTAGACGGTGACGCGGTCATCTACACAGATGGGTCGGTCGTCCGACATGTGATAAGCTCATGGGCCTTTACAGCTCGGGCCAGAGGGAGAATTGTGAAGGAGGACTCTGGTGCTTTCACTGAAACCACAAGTAACCTGACCATGGAAGTCATGGCAGTAAGTAAATCAATAACATGGCTCGAGACACAGACATTCACTAGGGCTTGTTTCCTTAGCGACTCAATGAACATGATCAAGAGGATAGAGGAGGGGTCGATCCGAAGAGAATGGTTGCTGCCTCTGGAGCGGTCTCGACTGGCAAAGATTAGTTTCATCTTCGTGCCAGGGCATGCGGGAGTACAAGGAAATGAGCGGGCTGACAAGCTCGCAGGTGAGGCTACTGTGGAGGGCGGACGCGCCATGGACCAGGCCGACATTCTGAATGCTCTACGAGAAGTAAGACTTTTGCGAGAACCAAGTGATGACTGTGAATCTACAACAATGGCCAGACTGCGAGAGCAGCAAATTAAAAGAGGTATGGCCAAACAAGAACACTACGCAGGAAGCCAAAGAAGATTGATAAACCAACACAGAACTGGCGTCGTTGGCCACTTCACGCTGCGGGATTTGCTGAGGAGGGGATCCGAGCACTTCTGGACTGAATGGTTCGATGTGCAATGAGGATGATCTGTCGACTAACTAACTAACTAACTAAAATTGATGGATAAACATGCAAGAAAACAACAAAACTTACTGCACCAGTAATGTGGTCAACACCTGGGTGTCACCAGCCTGAGTCGTCCACAGTGACATTAGGTAATCTTCAGTGACCACAAAATCCACAAGATCCTCCTGAGAATGTCAAGCAACCACATGATGACAGACAACCTTGCACATCCTTAACTTTTAGCGCTTCTCAATGACAACAGTAAAAATATTTCCAATAATTAATTACCCCAGTTTACATTCTTTTTTTTCTTTCCCAGTCCAATCGCAACCCCCCCCCCCCCCCCCCCTCAGCTATTCCTCAACTCAGATTCTCCCTCCACAATCCAATCTCAACACCCACAGCTGAGCCTCAACCTTCCCACACCTGAGCCTCAACCCAAATTCTCCCATCCATCATGTGCCACGCCGATAAGCGTGGGCGGTCATGTTTTGCCATCTCACTTGATCACCAAAGTCGTGGATCAGCTCCATGTTTCTGTCTCAACCATGCTATGTGGCCAAGCTATCCAGGTATTTACTTCTCGGTCTCCCCCTTGGATCTTGCCAGTTGTCACTAAGTTCTCCAATTCATTTCTTCCCATAACATGCCCAAAAACAATTTGACTGTCTATGTCAAATGTCTCTAATCAGTTTACGATCTTCATGTTTCTTGAAGGACTTGTGCATTGGTTTTTCTGTCTGTCCATGGTCAAATTCTCCCCTCACAGTCCAATCTCAACTCCCTGCGCCCATACATCTCTCACTCCCAACCTCAAATGGCTCTGGAGTCCAACACCTTGTATGTGATGGATTGATGTGAAAGTAAACTGACCACTTCACCTCAGAATGACATGCCTTAGTAAATGCATATGCCCAAACACTTCAATATCTCAAGAAGAATCAGAGATGGGATCATAAGGTATCTTCTGCAACATAAGTACAACTCACCGGTGGAGATTTGTCCAGCGTGGTCACATGCTCCATTCGAATTCTGCCATTTTCTATCACCGGTGTCAGGAACACAAACTGTGGACAGAAAAGATTAAAATACTCTGAAGTTGACAGTAACACAGCAACTGTGAAAGTGACCATAACAACGCAATCACTAATGTTGACTAACAAGGCAACCCCTGAAATTGACCATAACATGGCAACCTATAATGTTAACTAGGAAAGGCAACCCCTGAAGTTGACCATAACATGGCAACCGCTAATGTTAACTAACAAGGCAACCCCTGAAGTTGACCATAACATGGCAACCTATAATGTTAACTAGGAAAGGCAACCCCTGAAGTTGACCATAACATGGCAACCGCTAATGTTAACTAACAAGGCAACCCCTGAAGTTGACCATAACATGGCAACCGCTAATGTTGACTAACAAGGCAACCCCTGAAGTTGACCATAACATGGCAACCGCTAATGTTGACTAACAAGGCAACCCCTGAAGTTGACCATAACATGGCAACCGCTAATGTTAACTAACAAGGCAACCCCTGAAGTTGACCATAACATGGCAACCGCTAATGTTGACCAAGAAGGCAACCTCATCTCATCATGTTCCTCTTGTACCTTGCGGTGTTGAGGTGAAGTATAAACTTTGCGAGAGTGCCCGATTATGGGCTTTACATATCAACATTCCCATGGATTCTGCTATTCCCTCCGTCCAACGTTTACGTGGTCGGCCTCTTCTTCTGTTTCCATCTGGTCTGTACATCATTGCTTGTTGTGGCATGCTGTTGACTGGTAACCTACTTGCATGGCCAAACCATTTGACTTGCTGCTTTCTAATAAAATCTAGTGCTGCTTTAACCCCCACTTTAGTCCTGATTTCTTCATTTCTGATCTTATCTATTCTTGATACATTGAGTATTCTCAGGAACCTCATTTCTGTTGTTGTGATTTTTCTTTTCTCTTTTTCTGTCATTGTCCAGGTTTGGCATTGGTAGCACAGAGTTGGTAGGAAGATTGTGTTGTAAAGTGCTTTCTTAGTAGTTATTGATACATGTTTGTTCTTTAGTATTGGTGCCATTTGTCCAATGAGTTGATTTGCCTTATTGCTCCTATTTTCGATCTCGTCTTCTGATCTGCCATTTGATGATATTATACTTCCTAGGTACTTGAAACTCTTTACTTGTTTCAAGGGATGTTCGTTTAGGTGAATTGTTGCTGTTTGTTCTTCTTTAGTTATAGTCATTACCTCTGTTTTGCTTGTGCTAATTTTCATGTTATGTTACTCTTTACTTGTTTCAAGGGATGTTCGTTTAGGTGAATTGTTGCTGTTTGTTCTTCTTTAGTTATAGTCATTACCTTTGTTTTGCTTGTGCTAATTTTCATGTTATGTTCCCTACAAATTTCGTTTAGACTACTCATGTGGTCTTGTAATTCAGCTTCTGATTTTGCTATTAGT
The DNA here is from genome assembly GCA_963921405.1 of Cepaea hortensis. Lineage (NCBI taxonomy): Eukaryota > Metazoa > Mollusca > Gastropoda > Stylommatophora > Helicidae > Cepaea > Cepaea hortensis. The sequence continues at coordinate 224,150,075 of OY992876.1, read as the reverse complement.
GTTTGGTCGTCCGCAAACAGGAGTTCTCTAATGGTTAGATTTGCAGATGGTTCTTCTTCTGTGTTCTCATCATGCAGTATTCTTGCTGTCTCTGCTTGGCTGGTTTCTTTACATATGTTGTCTATATATGTTATGAACAAGAGAGGGGACAGGACACAACCTTGTCGTACTCCAGATCTTATGGTGAAGGGTTCTGAGTGTCCTCCAGTTGCATTCACTGTTGTTGTATAAACTTCTACATAGGTTTGTTAGATGTGTACTCACTCCATATTGTTTAAGGATTTCCCACAGCTTGTTTCTATCTACCCTATCGAATGCCTTTTCTTGGTCGACAAAGGCTAAGTAGAGTGTTTCATTGAATTTGATTGATTTTTCTATAAGTTGTCTAAGAGCAAAAATGAAGGCAACCTCTTAAACAAAATATCAGGCTATCACATAACAATCATCACAATCATAATCAAATGTCATCTCCATAGTGAAGGTTGGCAGTAATGAATCTCCTGACCCCTATCCAGTGCTTTCATACAGGTGTCTTCCAGTCCATCTCTTGATGTTGTCCTCCCACATGGAACATGTCTTCCAGTCCATCTCTTGATGTTGTCCTCTAGTCCATCTCTTGATGTTATCCTACAGTCCATCTCTTGATGTTGTCCTCCCACATGGAACACGTCTTCCAGTCCATCTCTTGATATTGTCCTCCAATCCATCTATTGATGTTGTCCTCCCACATGGAACATGTCTTCCAGTCCATCTCTTGATGATGTCCTCCAGTCCATCTCTTGATGTTGTCCTACAGTCCATCTCTTGATGTTGTCCTCCCACATGGAACATGTCTTCCAGTCCATCTCTTGATGTTGTCCTCCAGTTCATCTCTTGATGTTGTCCTCCAGTCCATCTCTTGATGTTGTCCTCCAGTCCATCTCTTGATGTCCTCCAGTCCATCTCTTGATGTTGTTCTCCAGTCCATCTCTTGATGTTGTCCTCCAGTCCATCTCTTGATGTTGTTCTCCAGTCCATCTCTTGATGTTGTCCTCCAGTCCATCTCTTGATGTTGTCTTCCAGTCCATCTCTTGATGTTGTCCTCCAGTCCATCTCTTGATGTTGTCCTCCAGTCCATCTCTTGATGTTGTCTTCCAGTCCATCTCTTGATGTTGTCCTCCAGTCCATCTCTTGATGTTGTCCCCCAGTCCATCTCTTGATGTTGTCCTCCAGTCCATCTCTTGATGTTGTCCTCCAGTCCATCTCTTGATGTTGTCCTCCAGTCCATCTCTTGATGTTGTCCTCCCACATGGAACATGTCTTCCAGTCCATCTCTTGATGTTGTCCTCCAGTCCATCTCTTGATGTTGTCCTCCCACATGGAACATGTCTTCCAGTCTATCTCTTGATGTGGTCCTCCAGTCCATCTCTTGATGTTGTCCTCCCACATGGAACATGTCTTCCAGTCCATCTCGTGGTGTTGTCCTCCAGTCCAACTCTTGATGTTGTCCTCCAGTCCATCTCTTGATGTTGTCCTCCAGTCCATCTCTTGATGTTGTCCTACAGTCCATCTCTTGATGTTGTCCTCCAGTCCATCTCTTGATGTTGTCCTCCAGTCCATCTCTTGATGTTGTCCTCCAGTCCATCTCTTGATGTTGTCCTCCCACATGGAACATGTCTCCCAGTCCATCTCTTGATGTTGTCCTCCAGTCCATCTCTTGATGTTGCCCTCCAGTCCATCTCTTGATGTTGTCCACCAACATGGATAATGTCTCCCAGTCCATCTCTTGATGTTGTCCTCCAGTCCATCTCTTGATGTTGTCCTCCCACATGGAACATGTCTTCCAGTCCATCTCTTGATGTTGTCCTCCAGTCCATCTCTTGGTGTTGTCCTCCCATATGGAACATGTCTTCCAGTCCATCTCTTGATGTTGTCTTCCAGTCAATCTCTTGATGTTGTCCTTCCACATGAAACATGTCTTCCAGTCCATCTCTTGATGTCTTCCAGTCCATCTCTTGATGCTGTCTTCCAGTCCATCTCTTGATGTTGTCCTCCAGTCCATCTCTTGATGTTGTCCTCCAGTCCATCTCTTGATGTTGTCCTCCAGTCCATCTCTTGATGTTGTCCTCCAGTCCATCTCTTGATGTTGTCCTCCAGTCCATCTCTTGATGTTGTCCTCCCACATGGAACATGTCTCCCAGTCCATCTCTTGATGTTGTCCTCCAGTCCATCTCTTGATGTTGCCCTCCAGTCCATCTCTTGATGTTGCCCTCCAGTCCATCTCTTGATGTTGTCCACCAACATGGATAATGTCTCCCAGTCCATCTCTTGATGTTGTCCTCCAGTCCATCTCTTGATGTTGTCCTCCCACATGGAACATGTCTTCCAGTCCATCTCTTGATGTTGTCCTCCAGTCCATCTCTTGGTGTTGTCCTCCCATATGGAACATGTCTTCCAGTCCATCTCTTGATGTTGTCTTCCAGTCAATCTCTTGATGTTGTCCTTCCACATGAAACATGTCTTCCAGTCCGTCTCTTGATGTCTTCCAGTCCATCTCTTGATGCTGTCTTCCAGTCCATCTCTTGATGCTGTCTTCCAGTCCATCTCTTGATGTTGTCTTCCAGTCCATCTCTTGATGTTGTCTTCCAGTCCACCTCTTGGTATTGTCCTCCCACATGGAACATGTCTTCCAGTCCATCTCTTGGTGTTGTCCTCCCATATGGAACATGTCTTCCAGTCAATCTCTTGATGTTGTCCTTCCACATGAAACATGTCTTCCAGTCCGTCTCTTGATGTCTTCCAGTCCATCTCTTGATGCTGTCTTCCAGTCCATCTCTTGATGCTGTCTTCCAGTCCATCTCTTGATGTTGTCTTCCAGTCCATCTCTTGATGTTGTCTTCCAGTCCACCTCTTGGTATTGTCCTCCCACATGGAACATGTCTTCCAGTCCATCTCTTGGTGTTGTCCTCCCACATGGAACATGTCTTCCAGTCCATCTCTTGATGTTGTCTTCCAGTCCATTTCTTGATGTTGTCCTCCCACATGGAACATGTCTTCCAGTCCATATCTTGATGTTGTCCTCCAGTCCACCTCACGTCATTGTCAGCAGTCCATTGCTTGTTGTCCACTCACATGTAACATGTCTTGAAGTCCATCTCTTGATGTTGCCCACCCACATATAATGTTAACTTCCGCCCAAAGCTGTTGGCACAATGCAGATGGTCAGGTTTTGTGAGCGCCGCCCAACATTCGGCACTAACAGAAAGAAGGTAGTACTGTCTACCGTTACATGGTACTTCAGTCACATCTGACTAAGACCTGACAGACAAAACTATAAGCCACCACTTAACAATATTAATCACAAAGCACAGGAAATATAAAAAGAGATTAGCGTCACAGAGAAAATTATTTGCTACAGGAACAGAAAAATTAATGTCGCCGAACAGAAAGAACCATAATTGTCTAAAAGAAAATAATTGCAACACAGTAATCTTGGATAGAAAGAGATTTAAAATAATGACATCTGTCAGATAATAAACATCACAGAGAAAATCATTTGTCATAGAGAAACATTTGCAACTGAAAATCATTTGTCACAGATAAATCAATGCTGTTGAACAGGAAGAATCACACCCTTAAGGACAATCATTGTTACAGAGTAACGACAGGGCCAAGAATTGGTTCCCACCACACACAAAGTAACTATTGCTGCCAGATAAAAGTCACACGTCACAGAGAAAGATACCAACCTTAGCTTTATTTTGAAGTGACAGATAAGCACAGACGTCAGACGTGTTCTCCCCGAGCACAGCCTTGATCACATGACCTGAAGCTGTTCAACAGAAGCAGTCAAAAATTACAACATTATTTATATATATAATGCAGGGGATATATGTCAAGTGAACAGACGCCCTCCATGTCTACATCAGAGGTTTGGAAACTTGTGGGCATTGGATCTGTTTTGCATTCTGATGGCATTATGAACCCAATCTCAGTTGGTAAAGTCTTAAAACTGAAAAAACTAATGTCATGCGTGCGTGCGTGTGCACCTGCACCTTTCGGTTGTCACATCTCACATTGAGAGAGAGAGAGAGAGAGAGAGAGAGAGAGAGAGAGAGAGAGAGAGAGAGAGAGAGAGAGAGAGAGAGAGAGAGAGAGAGAGAGAGAGAGAGAGAGAGAGAGAGAGAGAGCAAGAGTGTATGTGTGTGCGTTCTTTTTTTTTTTCAATGTATGTCTTTTTACAGCAGAGGTGCAATGTTTGCACCTTTCGGTTGTCACATCTCGCGTTCAATATTATTTATGTGTCTGTTGGATGTATTTGTCTTTTTACAGCAGAGCTGCAATGGCTGCACCTTCGTGTGTGTGTGCATATGTTGGTGGGTCGGTAGGTGGTTGTTTGGATGTATTTGTCTTTACATAGCAGAGCTGCAACGTTCACACATTTTGGTCGACACATGCAACTCCATCTCACATTAATAAGACTTTTCGGGCAATTCTGTAGGACATTGCACTGATAAGTAGAATCCCCCCGGGAAAGTTAACCTGGTCAACAAATGCCCACAAAAGTCAGATGTGTCCGCCTAACGAACGGCGCAAGAACGCAGCTCTGCTGTAAACAGGCACGATGCAATCACGTCCGGAAAAAGAAAAAAAACTCTGGATTAACGCAGAAGAAGAAGAAGAATCCTATCCACCTACAGTGGTACATGCCAACAGGCCAATTCAGAACAACTAAATGAATGCTGTTTTGCAATCACTGAATGAAATATTTTACAACCGGGTGTCACATTTTCCCACCGGATAACACATTTTACAACCAGGTGTCAGATTTTCCCACCAGATAACACATTTTACAACCAGGTGTCACATTTTCCCACCGGATAACACATTTTACAACCAGGTGTCACATTTTCCCACCGGACACATTTTACCACTGGATAACACATCTCACTCCATTTTCAGGAGCTGAGGTGACCCACACATCAATGCCTCAGACTCGACATTCAGTCTTTCAGAGATGTCACAAAACAGCCACAAAACGCCACAGACAGACACCACACACACCTCCTGCCCTAGAGGAGAACTGAGGACAGTCAAAGGCTGGGATCAGCTAACCAATAGAAATGGCTGTTTCAATTGGGTGCACCAGGTCTCAGGTCTAACTGCCACAATGATTCGTAATTCACTTTCTGGTGACAGATTAATATACATAAAAAAGCATGAAAGCAGTAGACTCGCAACAAACTTACAATTAGCAACAGCAGTTGTTCCTGCGTCATCCAATTCCTCACTTGTATAGTCCAGAAGGTTCTCAACCAAAACACAGTCTTTAGTCTAGAGAAACAATAAACTGCATGGTCAGATTCAACAAGTTCAAGGCCTAAAGTCAAGTCACAAGACATAAAGTCAAGTCACAAGGCATAAAGTCAAGTCACAAGGCATAAAGTCACAAGGTATTAAAGTTACAGGGTATAAAGTCAAGTCACAAAGTATAAAGTCAAGTCACAAGGCATTAAAGTTACAAGGTATAAAGTCAAATCCCTAGGAATAAAGTCATAAGGTATTAAAGTTACAAAGTATAAAGTCCCATGGTATACAGTCACAATATGGATAATAGTGCACTGTCTTAAACATCCACAGAGATAATGCCAAGGTAGCGGGTTAAATCCCTACAGGATCAGTTGGACAAACATATTGACTTGTACTTGACTTGGAGATGTAAATTAAAAGTACCTCTGAAGTTGGAATAGGTTCACCTGATGGCAGAGGACACTAGGAAAAGATCAACCACATGCAAAAATCAACAGTAGTAGCAGCATATGGACTACTCGAGTTTAAAGCAAGCGAGCACAAAAACAAAACAAACAAAACACAACAAATAAGGAACAAGATCGAGGCTTCACTTAAATGCTACAGAAAATGTCTCAGAATATCATGGATAAAAAGAGAGAAAAAACACTACAAGATCTGAAGACTGGAGAAAATAGGCTCATAAACAGTAACATATCTCGGAATCACATCACACATAACAGAACGCATGTCTCGGAATCACATCACACATCAGAGGTTTAGAAAGAGCAGTTATGGCATATGTAGTTCCTGGAAGACAACAACAGAGGCCAAACAACAAAGGTAAACACATGAAATTAAAGGCACACTGGGCATAAGCATACTTGAGACAAGGGAACTGGCACAGGATCTAGAATCTTTCCGATGAAAGCGATGTTCTGCAAAGTACTGGATGCATTATGCTGATCTGAGGTCAGAAGGCATGAACTTATTTCTCTGAAAGCACTTAACGAAACAACTCACACATAGTGAGACTAAAAGAGAAATTAATGGACAACGGCTAACACTGATCAAAATGGTAAACTCACCTTCATTGACCAGACTCGAAGTCGGAAGTCTCTACACACCGTCAAAACATAAATTTCTCCATTCAAGGACATCAACTCTAAACTAACTGCCATCTCTCCAGCTGGCTGACTTGCCCTTGATTGAGAAAACGTATGTCAGAAATTAAGTATGAATGTGGTTATCTTCAGTTTTGCATAACTACACATAATGGAAGTTTCAAACTAATGACACTTTAATTTATTTCCAATGAAAACTTATGCTTATATGTTACACATTCCACACAATGAACAGTAACAAAACATTTATGATAAACCCAAGTACTCTAAACACCAACCATGAACAGTTCTTTGGGAAAGAGAAGATCAACCAACAAGGATGAGAGACAGAGATATGACTGGCACCTTGCTGTCTTGACAGATGATAGTTTGTACAATGGAGTTACGCCTGTCATAATACAAAGCCTAGGCTGAATTGTAGAGACCATGTGTTGTCTATTCAGCACAATCCCTTTCTCAGACTGCCTAGTTTACGCCAGAGGAAAGCTAACACCAATATATCTGGAATAAGACAAGCTGCAGAAGCTGCCGAATCAGCAAAGCAAAGCTCTGTCTGCCAGTCAGAGCTTCGATCCTAGACCTGTTGTCAACCAAGGCTTAGGGCCTGGTCTGCCCTGCCACGACATTTAGACTTTAGGTTACATTTCCTTGCACCAGGATAAGGCTTGTACCCTCCAATTGCACTCCTCCGCCCAAAGACGTTTAAGAAGAAAAAAGATGCACAAGAATGACATGACAAAGCTAAAGCATGACAATAAAACATGTTGAAACACAAAATAACAGAAACTATGTTGAGAAAGAGGACAAACTGGTGTTAACACTGCATCAACACTCTAAAAGTGGATGTCAACTGTTCACTTTCCATATCACACATGCAGGAGATTAAATTATGATTTTGTAAATATTGTTCCTCTATTTGCTAAAAGAAACACAAGGAGAAATTAAAACCAAGAAAACAGATACCCTCAAATCTCCAAAAGACACAAAAGAAGAAGTTCAAATCTCAAATGAATACGGTACCTCAAAGCTCCTGGTATGATGCCATTCCACAGTTTCTTCATGACAGATGAGCAAGACAGCTCCTGCTGAATGACGACACCTGCAGATGTTACATGATAGACATATATTTTATATAAAGATATATTAGCTATCTGTCCCAAATCAGTTTTCAGCTATGGGCTGGTCATGTAATATGGCCATCAGATTTTGTAGACCTGAATGTGTCTGGGGTTTGTCCATCAAGAATGATGATGACCATTCATTACATCCAGTGGGGTTGAAAGTTTGGAGCCGTGAGTTCTAAAATGGCTGGTAAGGCCTATTTTGGCTCCCGAAATGTTCTTTGACACTGTGGGCAGTGGTTTTTTTTGTCCAGCCTTTTTTTCACAGCTTTTGCAGTCCTGTTTGCTTCACAAGTGACTACATCTTTGCGTAACGATATACGCCACGAATTTCGGTCTTTGGCAGCAGTCTCGCAAGTGTTGTGATGAATTCCAAAACTTTTAGTGAGATCTTCAGAGTGTCTTTAAAGCATTTCCTCTGGCCGCCTTGGGAGCGTCTACCACAGTGCAGCTCACTGTAAAAAATTGTTTAGGGAGCCTGTGATCTGGCATGCAAGTCAGGTGGCATGTAGAGAGACAATGAACCCAGGCCTCGAACCTGTGCCTGACTGTGCTCATGACATCATCAGTGCAACTCCAGATCAACTTTGCCAACCCGCCCACCACACTCGTCATAACTGAAACAAATCTGACCAATACATGTAACGCTACCACCAAGAAAGCCACCTCAAGACAAGCAATGACAGAAATGATTCTATTCTGTGGAGGTTCACAGCAAGCAGGCCATGCCAAGTGGGCAAGGCAGACTAGCAAGTCTTTCCACAAATCTCTCCTGTGTTCTAAATGTACTCCAGCAGATTGCAGACATGATACTGTGCCAATACCACTGACCCCGAAATCCTCAACCCCATTGTGCAGAGTATCATGGCAGCAGACACGTCTGATCCACAAAGGAAGAATCTCTCATGCTCTCATCTTCTGCCCATTATCCCCCCTTTAGAGCAAATGCACTGAATTAACTCATGTCAAGCAGTCCTCTCTTTTGTCGTCTCCTGCAGCTTCCTCCATACTCTCCCTCCACAATTCATCTGTCTTCAAGTTCCTTCTCCAAGCATCTCCATACCTCCTCACACCTTGTCTATCCCATGGGCCCTTCAGAAGGACCCTCCAGCCAACAATTATCTCAATGTATGTCCCAGCCAGCATCAGCTTGCCCGCTCCACCTCCCACTTGCTGGAATCCGCTGGCTAAGGAATGAAGAAATCCCCATGCTATCTGCTGTGATGAAAGAGAGTCACAGCAACGGCCCATGTTGACGGTAGATTACCATTACCTGCGCAATGCATTCCCAGCATGTAGAGTTGAATTTATCAGGAATGATTGAGTTTCTGGAATACCAGGGTGGAGCCATACCATCACCATTATTTTCATAATTAAAGGCCAACATGAACTCACCTGTGACATGAGTTTGGTAAACTTTCACTTATACAGACACCAACATGAACTAACCTGAGACACCCAGTGGTGGTATCTTGACAATCAACAGCCCGCCGGTGTTTGTGGCCAGCACAAAGAGAGCGTGACCATCATGACACATGCAGCTGGCGCCCCCTAGCAGCTGGGAGTTGATGCTGCCTCCTGGTGTCAGCAACACTTGGTTTCTGGGGTCGTCTGGCAGCGATGCATCGTAAAATATGGAGGAGGCATTCTGGTCCGATAGCACAAATGTCTGCTGTTGGATTCAGACAAAAATTGAAAAATAATACTAAAGAAACAAACATGTATCAGTAGATACTAAAAGAGCACAATGATAGAAAAAAGAGAAAAGAAAAATAAGAACAACGGAAATGATATCCCTGAGAAAAATACTCAACATGTCAAGAAAAGACAAAATCAGAAATTATGAAATCAGGACTAGAGGGTTATAGCAGTGCAAAATTTCATTAGAAAACAGCAAATTAAATTATTCAGACATATAACTAGGCTACCAACTAATAGTATACCACAACAAGCAATGATGTACAGACCAAACATAGCCAGATCATGTAAACAATGGAAATAGAGATTAACAGAGTCCATGGGAATTTTGATATATGAAGCCCATAAACGGGAACTCTCCTGCTGTTTATGTTTCACCTCAACAGTGCAAGGTACAAGAGGAACAAGCTGAGATAACACCACAAAGTACAAGAGGAACAAGATGAGATGACACTGCAAGGTACAAGAGGAACAAGATGAGATGACACTGCAAGGTACAAGAGGAACAAGATGAGATGACACCACAAGGTACAAGAGGAACAAGATGAGATGACACCACAAGGTGCAAGAGGAACAAGATGAGATGACACCACAAGGTGCAAGAGGAACAAGATGAGATGACACCACAAGGTGCAAGAGGAACAAGATGAGATGACACCACAAGGTGCAAGTAGAACAAGATGAGATGACACCACAAGGTACAAGAGGAACAAGATGAGATGACACCACAAGGTGCAAGTAGAACAAGATGAGATGACACCACAAGGTACAAGAGGAACAAGATGAGATGACACCACAAGGTGCAAGAGGAACAAGATGAGATGACACCACAAGGTGCAAGAGGAACAAGATGAGATGACACCACAAGGTGCAAGTAGAACAAGATGAGATGACACCACAAGGTGCAAGAGGAACAAGATGAGATGACACCACAAGGTGCAAGAGGAACAAGATGAGATAACACCACAAGGTACAAGAGGAACAAGATGAGATGACACCACAAGGTGCAAGTAGAACAAGATGAGATGACACCACAAGGTGCAAGAGGAACAAGATGAGATGACACCACAAGGTGCAAGTAGAACAAGATGAGATGACACCACAAGGTGCAAGAGGAACAAGATGAGATGACACCACAAGGTGCAAGAGGAACAAGATGAGATGACACCACAAGGTGCAAGAGGAACAAGATGAGATGACACCACAAGGTGCAAGTAGAACAAGATGAGATGACACCACAAGGTGCAAGAGGAACAAGATGAGATGACACCACAAGGTGCAAGTAGAACAAGATGAGATGACACCACAAGGTGCAAGAGGAACAAGATGAGATGACACCACAAGGTGCAAGTAGAACAAGATGAGATGACACCACAAGGTACAAGAGGAACAAGATGAGATGACACCACAAGGTGCAAGTAGAACAAGATGAGATTACACCACAAGGTGCAAGAGGAACAAGATGAGATGACACCACAAGGTGCAAGTAGAACAAGATGAGATGACACCACAAGGTGCAAGAGGAACAAGATGAGATGACACCACAAGGTACAAGAGGAACAAGATGAGATGACACTGCAAGGTACAAGAGGAACAAGATGAGATGACACCACAAGGTACAAGAGGAACAAGATGAGATGACACCACAAGGTGCAAGAGGAACAAGATGAGATGACACCACAAGGTGCAAGAGGAACAAGATGAGATGACACCACAAGGTGCAAGAGGAACAAGATGAGATGACACCACAAGGTGCAAGTAGAACAAGATGAGATGACACCACAAGGTACAAGAGGAACAAGATGAGATGACACCACAAGGTGCAAGTAGAACAAGATGAGATGACACCACAAGGTACAAGAGGAACAAGATGAGATGACACCACAAGGTGCAAGAGGAACAAGATGAGATGACACCACAAGGTGCAAGAGGAACAAGATGAGATGACACCACAAGGTGCAAGTAGAACAAGATGAGATGACACCACAAGGTGCAAGAGGAACAAGATGAGATGACACCACAAGGTGCAAGAGGAACAAGATGAGATAACACCACAAGGTACAAGAGGAACAAGATGAGATGACACCACAAGGTGCAAGTAGAACAAGATGAGATGACACCACAAGGTGCAAGAGGAACAAGATGAGATGACACCACAAGGTGCAAGTAGAACAAGATGAGATGACACCACAAGGTGCAAGAGGAACAAGATGAGATGACACCACAAGGTGCAAGAGGAACAAGATGAGATGACACCACAAGGTGCAAGAGGAACAAGATGAGATGACACCACAAGGTGCAAGTAGAACAAGATGAGATGACACCACAAGGTGCAAGAGGAACAAGATGAGATGACACCACAAGGTGCAAGTAGAACAAGATGAGATGACACCACAAGGTGCAAGAGGAACAAGATGAGATGACACCACAAGGTGCAAGTAGAACAAGATGAGATGACACCACAAGGTACAAGAGGAACAAGATGAGATGACACCACAAGGTGCAAGTAGAACAAGATGAGATTACACCACAAGGTGCAAGAGGAACAAGATGAGATGACACCACAAGGTGCAAGTAGAACAAGATGAGATGACACCACAAGGTGCAAGAGGAACAAGATGAGATGACACCACAAGGTGCAAGTAGAACAAGATGAGATGACACCACAAGGTGCAAGTAGAACAAGATGAGATGACACCACAAGGTGCAAGTAGAACAAGATGAGATGACACCACAAGGTGCAAGAGGAACAAGATGAGATGACACCACAAGGTGCAAGTAGAACAAGATGAGATGACACCACAAGGTGCAAGAGGAACAAGATGAGATGACACCACAAGGTGCAAGTAGAACAAGATGAGATGACACCACAAGGTGCAAGTAGAACAAGATGAGATGACACCACAAGGTGCAAGAGGAACAAGATGAGGTGAGATGAGATGAAATTAACAAAATAACAACATGAAGCTCACCCCTCTGCTTCTTTCTCTTCTTCTTTGTTCCTCTTTTGAATTTACAAAGTATAGAAAGGTGAAGACAGGCATGCTTCAGACAGAGTGGCAGGCTTCCATTTAACAATCAATAATAGAGAGTATCTGTTTTCCCCAGGATACACTGATATAGTGGGAAACGAGCAGGCGAACAGATTGGCTGGCTCCTCACCACTTGGTGGGGTGTCCAAGAAAAAACAAAAACTAATTTGAAAAAACGCCCTGAAAGCGGAAAAGGACACTTAATTTTTCTTTTTTACACTGAATGTTCCGTAATTTTGGGCTGATTTTAAATTTTAAAAAGGCATATTATTTTATTGTTAATTCTTACCTGGCGGGTCAGCTGATTTGGATGTGGAAACACAAGTCGGTGAACACTGGCAACTGTAGCCACCAGAACAACCACATGTCCATGTAACTCATGGACAGTGACCTTTGGTAAAATGGGCGTGTCCTGGAAACGATAGCGGACCAGGTTGCCAGACAGCGTCATGTCCAGAGACTCTTCCACCAGCTCAAGGATGTCCTGATACGTTCTCCTGAAACAAACAACCAGAATTGTTATACAGAGTGACCCAAAACCAAAAAAAGAGCCAAAAAATCTTTGAATAATTGAGAAAATTTTGGGCATCATTGGAACGATGCAGAGGATTGGATCGAGCTCAATAGTGGTTCCGCACACATCAAATGACTCTATCCTGGCTCAGGGAGCGATTTCAGGGGAGACTGATCAGCATTCACCTAACTTGGAGTGGGCACTGCATTCACCTGACTTGAACCCCTTAGATTTTTTTTATGAGGGTATCTCAAGGATAATGTATATCAGAACAACCCTCAAATGATTAGTGAACTGAAGGCAGTAATCACAGCAAAGATCAGGGAAATCCCCAGAGGAATGCCGTCGAGTAATTGACAATTATGCAAATGTGCATATTCTGGAAAGAATATAACCGTTATGCAAAGCGACCAAGGTAACTGAAACTTTTGGAAATTATCATACACAGACTGAAGTTTACGTCCTCCGAATTTCAAGAAATTTGCTTGACCTTTGCAAGAATTAATAAACATTTTATTTTTTCTGTTTTGTATGTGTCACCCTGTATAAGCAAACGTAAACTACATGCCCTTGGCCCACCTCAAGGCAGATGCTGCATCTGGTGCTAGCCCCACATTTATATAGACCAATCAGCACAGGGTGGGTCATGTGGTCAGTCTCAGGCCGGCTGCTTTGACTTCCCCAGACACAGCCTGGTGTTAGGCTGGGGTGACCATTAAGCCCAAGTCCATGTTAACCATTTGATTCGCCCTGAAGGTGGATGGAACTCGTGACCATGGGGCTGGCAGGTGAGCATCACAAAGTTGACACCACTCCTTATATATATATAAGAGAATATATATAAAAGAGAATGTTTGTGTCTTTGTGTGTCCTTAATGCGTTCCCAAACGGTCCATCCAATTGAGATGAGATTTTCTACAGATGTTCTTCTCAGGCATAGTTTGTTAGTTTAAAAACACTTATTTACGTAATAAATTAACATTAATTAAAATATTGCAAGGGGACTTAACTTAAGAAAAGTTATATCAAGGGACATTACTTTTTAGTAGCAATGCTATACAGTCACATGAGTTATAAACAAAGTGATTAAAAACTTAGAACCTCAAGAATTCGGAATAAAAAAAATCTTTGCAGGCCGTTAGATGGCTTTTAAAAAAAAAAATCAAAGTTTTCGTAAAAATAATGGATCTATTTTAGATACATGAAAATTTTCTAACCCATTTTTCCTGCAAACCGGAAAGGGCCGAACATATACTCTGTCCACCACAGTCATATCTAGTATAAACAAAGTGATAAAAACTTAGAACCTCAAGAATTCAAAATAAAAAAAATCTTTGCAGGCCGTTAGATGGCTTTTAAAAAAAAAATCAAAGTTTTCGTAAAAATAATGGATCTATTTTAGATACGTGAAAATGTTCTAACTCTGAGCAATATCATCAAAGCTACAATTTTAAGTGTGAAATTTAAAGGAGAAGATGTACTGATGCCTCACATCCCAATGATTCCAACAGATATGCCATTCAAATTCAAACGTCTGCAGTTTCCAGATAGATAGATAGACAGACAGCCAGCCAGACAGATAGATCCCGCCAGGGGCTGGGCGAAGCCGGGCCAGCTAGTATATATATATATATATATATATATATATATATATATATATATATATAAAGTCGCTTGAAAGTCGACAGTCTACTTCATTGCACCGGGTTTTTATCCCGTATGGCTCAGTCTCTTTCCACAGCGCGGAAAGCATCACACAAAGCACAAACTTGTAAATCAACCCAAACATATTTGCCCTGGGTGATGGGACTATGGGATGCCTAAACCTCATGGAAGAGACTTTGAACAACCCAGGCCTGATCTCAACCAGTCTAGACGTACTGTGTTGAATTATGACCTGCTTACATTCCAACATGCCTCCCCACAGATGTGAAATTGCATCACTGGTTAGGCACACCCTGCTGGTTTTTGGGCATGGAGGGGGGAAGAAGAGCTCTGCAGGTCCCTCTGGAGATGGTACTGTCATATCGGATGGAAAGAAGTCTCCACACCAACTGATTCCAATAGATGCAAGCTCTTCTCAAGCCCAGGATGACCTCAATACCAGAAAATCAGCCAAACTGAAGAGTTCAATTTTCTCTTCTAGAGAATCACAACAATCCAACCATAGCCAAATGTAATGTTAATAAAACCAACCGTAGCCAAATGTAATGTTAATAAAACCAACCATAGTCAAATGTAATGTTAATAAAACCAACCATAGCCAAATGTAATGTTAATCAAACCAACCATAGTCAAATGTAATGTTAATAAAACCAACCATAGCCAAATGCAATGTTAATAAAACCAACCATAGCCAAATATAATGTTTATAAAAGCAACCATAGCCAAATATAATGTTTATAAAACCAACCATAGCCTAATGTAATGTTAACAATGAAAAATATGTCTTCCTCTAACTGTTCTATGGTCTCCAGCATGGTGTATCTGGCATGTACAATCAGCCAACCCTACACCAGTCAGCTGGACTAAAATGTTGACTTCTCAGCCTTGACTTGGGAACGCAGATTAAGAATATCTCAGAAGTTCGAGTTGGTTTGCCTCATAGTGAGGGACATTGGTAATAGGCAAAGCTAATCCACATGCAAATATCAGCCCTGTGCACTACAAGTAGTAGCGAATTTAACCCTTTAGCGGGCAAATCGTCCGATTCCGTCCGTATCCCGGTACGGGCAAACCATCTCAAAGCGCCCGTGACAATTATGCACTGTAAAAACGCGTTCTCGCTGCATTCCGAGGCTTCCGATCGTCTACTTTCATTTTTGCCGATAGCCTGACAATGTGGCTGCTATTTGCGAGTGCGTACTTTGAATTTGAACAGATTTTTTTTTTTAGTTTTGAGGGGTTTTACGCGTCGTATTTCAAAATGGATTTCGATGATTCTTCAATTGATAGCGGAGATTTTGATGGGTTCAATTTAAGTGCACGAAGATGACTGAATTGCAGCTACCTATCAGTGATACCAGCTTGGGCAGTGTCCATACACACTTTGAAGACTGAAGAAAGTGATTATAATTCTGAAAATGTGTTTTTAAATTGCTGTATAGATGACTGACAATCACAAACAGTGTGTCATATTTTGTAAATATTTGTGTTCATGTGTGGATTAGCTGCAACCTTCACGTGAGTAAAATATTCTGCATGCTTTTCCCGTTATTTTGCTGTTTATTTGACTAAAATCTGTTGACTAACAACTTATATGTGATGTTTTTACTAACATAACCCAAAATTTTTCTGAACTTGAAAATTCTTCTTGCCCGTTCAGGGCTACAAAACAAACATCTGCCCTGTAAAGGGTTATGGACTGACTACTCTTCAGTTCAAAGCACACACACAAAATAACACACTGGGGTATTTACATATGCAAGAGTTACTAGATCACTCATCAAAGCTATCAGGAAGATGACAACCACCAACATCACTGCACTGGTCATCCCTACGTGCTCTGACCCCGTCATCAGTAGCCAACAAATAGTTCCTGTACTGAAGGTATCAGTGGCAACTTGCTTACATCTTCCTGTATGCATTGAGTGTTGTCCACATCTGCTGCTCCGATACTGGCAGGGTCTCCCACAATGAACAGGTCAAGGGACAGGCACCAGATGAAGTAAGACAGACAACCCTGCTCCCTAGCAGATAGACTTAGAGGACAGTCAAAGGCTAGGAAATGCAAACCTAAACAACATGCTTGTCAAAGCTGAACGTACTGAGCCACAGGCCCTAACGAAACAGTGCAACTAACTCACTTTACGCTGATGTCATGACATTGATGCCTGATGATTGTTCTGTGGCGAAGGTGTTACAGATAAGTTTGTAATCCCACATATTGCGCTTGAAAACCAGCTGTGGATGATTTGGCAGCAGACTGCCTTGTGTTGGTTTTTATAAAATGGTATGAGTGCTTGTCGTTCAGAAAGCAATGGGAAACTACTGAATGTAAACTTGACAAGAAATCACAGACAGACAAACAATGTTAGGGTTGACTGCGACGTCCTGTAAAGGATATGCAACAAACTTTTCACGATGGTTAGTTTTGTACCATGTAAAGTGGAAGCTTCTACTTCTTCTTCTGCGTTCATCCGTTTTTGTTTTTTTTTCGGATGTGACTGCGTTGTGCCTGTTTACAGCAGAGCTGCGTTCTTGCGCCGTTAGGCCGACACATCCGACTTCTGCGGGCATTTGTTGACCGGGTTAACCTTCCCGGAAAGTGGAAGCAATCTGTTACCAACTCACAAAATGTGTGGCAGTCACAGATTACTTCTTCACTCAGAGATGATGGACAAGGGTCACTCAGAGATGATGGACAAGAAGAACATGATCTCACCAGTAAATGAATCTGTTGCGTACACTGGATCCTGGAACACCTGCATCTCTGTAGGTATATCCTCCACAGCTTTCTGGCACTTTGATGTCCTGTAGGGTGCTGGCAGAAGCTCCTGTAGGTTGAACAGGTATCTCTCATTACTACACAGGTATATCTCATTGCTACACAGGTATATCTCATTGCTACACAGGTATATCTCATTGCTACACAGGCATATCTTACTGCTACACAGGCATATCTCATTGCTTCACAGGCATCTCTCAAGTGACTAACATTACTGAGGTACCAAACACATTATAAAAAGTCCAGCACACATGTATACGCCTAAACTGATTCAGTGTCATGGGATGTTTAATCGTATTACGCGATTTCCCATAACTGCACTGGGCTTATATATCGCTGAAATGTTGTCTCAATTAAAGTATCAATACAGTAGTTGTCCCTAAGCAATGTCCTTTAATTTGATATCTGCTACTACATTAACAACTTTTAAGTCATACCCGTGACACAGCCCTACTTCATATTTTCTGACATCCAGTTTTGTCTGGTCCAAACCTGCTTTATTGTCTGGCCCTGAATCTGTTAAGACTCAGTAGGCATATGGTGCTACACCCATGTTTTATAGACCAATAGACACTCAGTGGGTGATGTGGGCACCCAGTGGGTGATGTGGGCACCCAGGGGGTCATGTGGGCACCCAGTGGGTCATGTGGACACTCAGTGGGTGAGGTCGACACCCAGAGGGTGAGGTGGACACTCAGTGGGTCATGTGGTCACTCAGTGGGTCATGTGGTCACTCAGTGGGTCATGTGGACACTCAGTGGGTCACGTGGACACTCAGTGGGTCATGTGATCACTCAGTGGGTCATGTGATCACTCAGTGGGTCATGTATTCACTCAGTGGGTCATGTGGACAATCAGTGGGTCATGTGAACACTCTGTGGGTCATGTGAACACTCTGTGGGTCATGTGAACACTCAGTGGGTCATGTGGTCACTCAGTGAGTCATGTGGACACTCAGTGGGTGAGGTGGTCACTCACTGGGTCATGTAGACACTCAGTGGGTCATCATTCTCTTGTGACATGCATATCCGACTACGGTGAAATAAAGAACAGATAGGCAACAATGTAAATAGGTGATCCAACAAACATAAACAATAATGAAACACCAATCATACACAGATCCAATTTAACATGTGTTTAGCCCACAAAGATACAGATAAGTAACTATTTTCATTTAATGGTTTTCATGTAGTTGTGTCTGTGTTTGTATTTTTCTGTGCTGACGAAGGCTTTGTTACTTGTCATCATCATTCTAGTACAGCTTACCATCAATTTTTCATTTTTTGGTGATTCATTCCTTGCAATAAATAAAAACGTACATTAGATTCTACTGCTAACAACCAAAACTAAATATTAAGGAGTCTCTCTCTGTGCACAACCCCAGAAACTCAATAACAAGCAAGTTACTGAAACACGGTTACTGTCATTTGTGGTTCAAAAGAACCATCATGTGAAAGCCAATGTAAATTAAACCAGGAACAAAATGTAGAAGACCAGAGATAGACAACTTCACGTGCCTGGAAATGTTTACCTGTCCCCTGAATTTAATAATCTTTTGTTTTTCCCGTTCACTCGCTTTGAACTCAAGCAAAGCCCATACATGAGCTACTACTATTTCTAGTGCACTGGACTGTTTTTTGCAAGTGGATTAGTTTTCCCTATTACCAGTGTCCCTCGCCATTGGGCAAACCTACGCTGACTTCTGAGGTTGTAACTTACATCCCCAAGTCAAGGATGTGATGTCTACATTTTAGTCCAATTGACCGGTGTAGGGGTTGCATCCCCCACCTCGGCATCAGCACATCAGATGTTTAAGAACGAGCACTATTCTCCATTCGGCCATGTTGACAACTTTTAATCATTTTCCTTGTATTTGCATAACAAATAAGCTGGCTGCTGAATTATGTTCAGTTTTTTTTTTGTCTCTGAGAAAAGCAAATGAAAATGTCAACATATTTAAATAATGAGAGTGTTGATTATGTAATTATAAACCTACACATTAAAAATTGGGAAGCCAGGACAGCGCAGTGACAAGTGGCTAAAACGCTTGCTGGCAACCCAGTGGTTATGTGTCCAAATCTGCTTTTGAGTCTGGAATGTTTTTTCATTGATTTGGGTTTCCAGGTCAACCCCTCCTACAATAGGCACCAGGAGATTTGCTGGGAAGCAAAGGCGGTCGGCTTGTAAATTACATCACACAGTGAGCTTCAATTGGTGGAATTGCGAATAGAAATAAATTATATTCGCAATCGAATTGCGGGAAGTAACAAACATGGCACAGCGTCTGCTCACTAGTCAATTTTAGTTTGGGCCATTAAGAAGTCTAAGAAGGTGGTTAATTTAAATAGGAATGTTCACTGTTGCGAGTTTAATTATGCCGATTTTTCCGTAATTTTTAATGAATCACTCTTCTTCTTACTTCTGTCCGTTCTTTTGGCATCCCGTTTTATTTTTACATTACGTTAGTCCTGTTTAAATATCAAGAATAATTTTTCAGAACAGGTATCCCCAATACAAATAACGATCCCTACAAATGATTCTGTCCCCAGGCGAGTTCAAGAATTGTTAACTTTCGTTTCAGTGCACTTACTGTTACCAGGCATACATGTTTGTTTACGTTACCGTCCTACTATTTATGTTCTGATAATGTCGCAGCAGTGATGATTCTCTTGCTTGCTTGCTTGTGTTCATTGGCTTGAGCTCCAACGTGAAGTCCTGTATGTCGGATGAAGGCATCCTGGTGTCCAACATCAGTGTGATGTCATACAGGACCTGAGTTTTGCGTGAGTATCCGTTGTCCCATGTCTGGCTTATTGGTGTGCAGACTGGTGGCTCCTCGCCGTACAGGCAGACACTCTCCGACTTCGGAGGAATGATTCTCTTAATTTGGCACTTTATATGGCCTCCATTGCATCCTATCTTTCGATTGACTGGCCTCATTAATTAATAAATAAACAAGGAAAAGGAAATGCTATGCATATAAAGTGCAGGAAAACCCAGTATATCTGAAGCAGGTGGAAAAGAGAGAGGAGAGAGATAGATAACGAAGATAGTGTGAGAGTCAGAGATATGAGAAAGATGTATTGAAAGACATTAAAGAGTGGTAAAGACAAGAAAGGGAGAGGTGGGAGATCGAGACTTATAGAGCGAGCAAGCGAGAGAGAGAGAGAGAGAGAGAGAGAGAGAGAGAGAGAGAGAGAGAGAGAGAGAGAGAGAGAGAGAGAGAGAGAGAGAGAGAGAGCTCGTGTTCGGGTGACTAAGCTCCTTTCCCAAGACAACAAAAGTAGAGGACAGATAAGAACAGAAAGACAAGTGTGCAGGTTCTTGCGGAGCAAGATAAACAACACCTAATACACAAAATCCGTAGAAAACATATGCCTAAAGCGAAATCATCAGACAAGCATTGGTGTCACCTAACTCCTGAAAATGGGGGGGGGGGGGGGGATGAAACGTCACCTCCCTGTTTGGGAACCGAACCTCGAGCTCCCGTGTACCAGGCGGAAACACTAACCACTATGCTACTGAGGACACGTTAACGGATCAACAAAATATTGTACTATGGAAACACGCATAGGAATAATCACGTGACCTATTTCGATTGCGAATATAATTTTTTTCTATCTGCAATTCCATTGCGAGTATAATTTTTTTCTATTCGCAATGGAATTGCGAATAGTCACTCCGCTAAACATATGGGGCTTGCACCATATACCTCATGACAGCGCACACCCGCTGATGAAGGTAATCGGACACACTGGAGAATTCTAATTACGGGTGAATAGCATGAGAAATTGCAACTCATCTCACCTTCACAAAAATGTGAATATCTTCACTTAGAAGTGACATACAGGCATCATTAAGGTACCATTAGATTTTGAATTTCAAGGCCTATCTTCTGTGGCCGTCTCATTAATAAATTCTCAAATTTAAAATCGTGATAGTTCTCCCTACTACTATTATTATTCTGCCTTTCTTCTCCTAATGAAATGGAATGGACATGGTGAAGAAAGAAAGAAAGGCATGTTCACATGTTGTAAAAAAGTAACTAAGGTCAAGGACGGTGTTGGCGTGAAAGTGGCTAGTAATCCCATACAAAAATTTAGCTACGGATGAACAAGTCTACAAAGGTTTTAGCGTCAGCTGGTTGACAGTCTATACTCAACTGGGAGATGAGAGGCAGAAGAGGAAGAAACTAATTTAGTAATTACTACTTGATTAAACGATCTGTCGATAGGGAAAAAAATGAAACCGAAAGGACTGTCGGTGCGTCGCTTTTTAACTAGGCATATTCAAGTAACCCTAATTTTAATTCTGAATAATTGGGTATTAATTAGTTCTTCGTATTAGTGTCAATTTGCTCATTACCTGTGCAGATTGTAATAGCCTTCCATCGAGAAGAGCTAACCGAAGGAACGCTGACTTCTCTAAACATCCCGCTATTCATTCCATACGCCGCCATTTTCTCCGGAAATGAACCTTGCAGACATTTAAAACTGTTCTTCATAGACACGGAACTATCCTAGATATTCGATTCAAATCAAATATTTACATAGATAGTTAGTTAGTTAGTCGACAGATCATCCTCGTTGCACATCGGACCATTCAGTCCATAAGTGCTCGGATCCCCTCCTCAGCAAATCCCGCAGCGTGTAGCGGCTAACGACGCCAGTTCTGTGTTGGTTTATCAATCTTCTTTGGCTTCCTGCGTAGTGTTCTTGTTTGGCCACCCCTCTTTTAATTTGCTGCTCTCGCAGTCTGGCCATTGTTGTAGATTCACAGTCATCACTTGGTTCTTGCAAAAGTCTCACTTCTCGTAGAGCATTCAGAATGTCAGCCTGGTCCATGGCGCGTCCGCCCTCAACAGTAGCCTCACCTGCGAGCTTGTCAGCCCGCTCATTTCCTTGTACTCCCGCATGCCCTGGCACGAAGATGAAACTAATCTTTGCCAGCCGAGACCGCTTCAGAGGCAGCAACCATTCTCTTCGGATCGACCCCTCCTCTATCCTCTTGATCATGTTCATTGAGTCGCTAAGGAAACAAGCCCTAGTGAATGTCTGTGTCTCGAGCCATGTTATTGCTTTACTTACTGCCATGACTTCCATGGTCAGGCTACTTGTGGTTTCAGTGAAAGCACCAGAGTCCTCCTTCACAATTCTCCCTCCGGCCCGAGCTGTAAAGGCCCATGAGCTTCTCACATGTCGGGTGACCGACCCATCTGTGTAGATGACCGCGTCACTGTCTAGCGAATTCTCGAAAATCAACGCTTGTACTTCAGCCTCAACAGCAGCCGGATTTTCTTGTCTGCATTTTCTATCTAGTTGGATGCAAACTGAAAAGGATGTGCAGAAGTCTGTTGGCACTTGCACCCACTCCTCGCCAGGTTCTAAGTCCTCGAGTGAACACACCTGTTGAAGAATGTCCTCGGCTTGACCCATCCACGACCGTCCTCTTTTTAACCTGCTGCCCTTCACCTTCCTAATTTCACTATGCAGTGGATGCTGTGTGTTTGCGTTAATTCTGAGGTAGGCGCGTGCCCTGCAAACTTGCATTCTCTCTTCAATGGTTGGAAAATCAAGAAGGTAGCGCATCGCCCTGCATCCTGTATCTCTTGTACATCCAAGAATAATGCGCATAGCTTCATTCTGTATCCTTTCCATCCTTTCTATCTGCTTATGGCTGACAGTCAGGATTGCCATTGCATACTCCAAAACAGACATGACCAGCCCCTCGTACAGAAGACATAGATGGCGCTGCTCACAGTTTGCTGCCGCCATCACCCGCATCGCTGCCAAACCCCGCTTGGCCTTTGTTATCACCTGGTCTATGTGCACATTATAAGCAAGGCTTCGATCAAACCGTATCCCCAGGTAATTCATTGCCTGCGTTCTTTCCACCGTCTCTGAACACAGCATTACAGTTGGTGTTGGATTGTTGACAATATGATTATTCAACGAGAACCAAGTCACTGTTGCCTTTGTTGGGTTGACCATTGCCCCAGCTTCATCACACCAAGTACTTATGCGATTGAGTTCGGTTTGTAGCTCCACAGCAACCTCCTCTCTATCCTTACCCTGACGATACACTAAAACATCATCGGCATATGACAATGTCCTGCCAGGTCCAGTGATCTGCTCACTGGTGATTCTCACTGTGTAGGCGTTGAACAGTACCGGAGATAATGGTGATCCCTGTGGTAGGCCAGGATATATTGTTGTTGGTTCCGAAGTCCAACTGCCACATCTAAAAACTACTTTCCGTTGGAAGAGAGCTGCAGCGATCCAACTAAGGAGGAATGGACTTACGTTTAGTTCAAGAAGCTGAAACATTAAAAAATCCAGTGGTACTCTGTTGTATGCGTCCTCAAGATCAATCGCTGCAGCAACGGTTTCAGTGCCTGAGTGGAAACCTTCATAGACATCATGGGCAAAGACTGCTGCATTGGTCCAGGTTTCTCTTTTTGGACGGTACCCACCCAGGGTAGGTGGGAAAACACCTTGCCTCTCTAGTTGGCTTGATATTTTCCTGGCAATTACCTTCTCCAGCAGCTTGCCTATTGTATTCTGCATGGTTATAATTCGATATCCCTGAATTTTCTTGTGGTCTTTGTCAGGCTTCGGCAAGGGAATCAGATAGCTGTGTAACCATTCCTCCTTGATGCTAGCACTCCCTATACTGTTGTTGTACATGTCTGCTAGTTTCTCTAGCTCATTGTCGGTACACCTATTTATGTCGTCGTATCTTATGCCATCAGGACCTGGAGCACTGTTTTTTGATCGTCGAAGCACAGCCTTGATTTCTTGTTCTGTCACTGTGTCTTCATCCGAAGTGTTCTGGGCCTTGCATCTGTCTGAGGTGACCTCCTTGGCCAGATTCCGGCCTCCCATGTCTGTCTGGTTGCTCTGCTCAAGGTAGCGTTCAAAGAGGGCTTTGCCCTTGTCCTCGTCAGTCCTCTGCCAGATGAGGTCAGCACCTTGGAAGTCAGAAATGCTCTTATTCTTGACTACACCACTCATGCTTTTATGTAGTCGCCAGAACAATTTCAGTGACTTGTCTGTGCTTACTCTTTGACACACCTCTGCCCATTTTTCGCTTTTAACCACCGTGACCAGTTTTTTGAAATAGCTTACTTTTGTGTGCATCTCTCTTTCTAAGTGCAAGCAGGGACTAGGATGACCAGCTCTGTTCTTCTTGGCATTTTGCCATCTCCTTACAGCACTACGCTTATCCACCCAAGCCTTCTCCACCTCGAAACTCCACCACGGTGGCTGCTCCCAGCTTTTTTTCCTTTTCTTCCTGCCCTGAAACGTTCTGCGCTTGTCACGTCTTATTTTACTCACCACATCTTGCCCTGTACTGTCATACTGGAACGTCTTTACCTTTAGCTTGTGCTGCCTGGTTCTGCCTTTCTCCACCAATATGCTGCATGGGTGGTGGTCGCTGCCATGGTGTCCTAGGACACCCCATCTACACACTGTAGTGAGTGAAGGTGAAACTAGCGCCAGATCAATAGCACTGTCCTCATCGCCTGGACGGCTTGCTGTCCTGGTGACACAGCCACTGTTGATACAAACCAGGTCGATGGTTTCCAGTGCAGTCTCGAGCTCCTCCCCTTGTGTATTGGAGGAAGTGTTTCCCCATGATCTGCCTTTAGCGTTGAAGTCACCACAGAAAATAACATTTCTCTCGTGGCCTAATATGCCACTTAAGCACTGCCACTTCTGGGCGTCCACACTCGCATTGCGGGCATAAACATTAACCAATAACCAAATATTTACATAATGGGATTGTACGTTATTAAGCCTTTTCTTTGGTCTTTTATCTCCCAATAGAGCGTAGTCAAGTCACATCAAGCCCTTTATAGGCGTGTCCATGACTGAATAAATATTGTTTTCTACTGGATGAATTAGATGTTTAAGAGCATACATCTTTCTCATGGCAATATACACCTTGAGACCCGTACACATACTAAACATAAACAAGCTGAACAGCGCATAAATACCTTTGAATATAAATGTTATATACGTGTTCTAAGAATATTTTGGATACAGAAAAGAACAAATGCATCCATACGACAAGATCTTCTTCTTCTTCTTCTTTGCGTTCATCCGGAGTGTTTTTTCAGATGTGATTGCGGTGTGTCTAGTTAGGCACCCTTGGGTCGAAATTCTCAGACCAACACATCCGACTTTTAGCATGCTGTTTTGACCAGGTTAGCATTCCTGGGAGACTCTCACTTTTGTGGTACCGTCCACATCCCAGCTAGTCAAGTTGGAACAGTCAAAGACTTCGGTCATCCCTCAAGGAAAGGCAGGGACAGTCCATAGCATTTTCCGCAAGGTGGCTTCCATAGTTGCAGGGCCGACACATAGTGCCCTGGTGCTGGGCTCACCGAGGGAATCGTCACGTCCTGCTCATGGCTTCTTTAAATCCTCACTTCAATATATTGGGCATTTCGTTCGCCACGGGCCGTTCCCGCACAAACCAGACCGGTCTACAGATGGTATCCACTCAGCGAGTTTTCGGTTCGGACATGTGCTTGTCTTTGTGCCCATCAGAGCTGTTCCAGGCACGACGGACATTCGGAAAACTACCTAGTCAGAGCTGTTCCGAACAAGAGCGGCATTCGGAAA
Organism: Cepaea hortensis; assembly: GCA_963921405.1. Classification (NCBI taxonomy): domain Eukaryota; kingdom Metazoa; phylum Mollusca; class Gastropoda; order Stylommatophora; family Helicidae; genus Cepaea; species Cepaea hortensis. The sequence goes on along the minus strand of OY992876.1, from coordinate 224,124,241 downwards.
CTAGGTAGTCAGAGCTGTTCCTAGCACGAAAGAAATTTCACTCGGACGTTTTTTGCGTTGTGCCTGATTTATTTGCACCCGTAGGCCAGCACATCCGACTTCAGCAGGCATTTTTACGGGTTAGCCTTCCCGGGGTTTCGAGAGACGTTAGACTGTTTGTGCTGTGGTATCGCCCACATTTCAGCTGGTCAAAGTAGAACGGTCAACGACAACACGGTAAACCCTCAAGGGAAGGCAGGGGCAGACCATGGGCATTCCCCTGCTATCCAAGGAGGCTTCCATAATTGCAGAGCCGGCACATAATGCTCTGAGACTGGGCTCACCCGAGGAGTTGCCACGTCCTGCTTATTGCTGCTTTAATTCCTCACTTTCATGTGTTGGGCATTTCGCTTGCCACTGGTCGCTCAAGCACAAACCACCTGGCACCTCATTGACTATGTCATCGTCAGGAGGAGTGACAGACAAGACGTTCGAGTGACAAAATCCATGTGTGGTGCCGAATGTTGGACAGACCATCGTCTCATTGTCTCGAAAATGAACATCCACATCAGGCCACCACGGCGTCCTCAAGGGGCGAAAATGCAAACAAAGCTAAATGTCACCAGCCTAAACAGCAAGAAAATGCAGCAGTCGTTTGAAAATATGCTGGAAGACCGCCTCAAGCCCAATGCTGAAGCTAAACAGGATACAGAAACAGAATGGAGAGCCCTAAAGGACACAATTTACAACACTGCTATGGAAATCCTGGGTCCAGCCCCCCGAAAGCATAAAGACTGGTTTGATGAAAATTCCGAAGACATCAACCAATTGCTGGCCGAGAAACATCTTCTCCTCAAGGCACATTTGAATGACCCAAAGTCAACATAAAAAAAAGATGCTTTCAAGAACATTCAGAGAGTAGTGCAGCAGAAACTTCGGCACATGCGGGACTCCTGGCTGAGCAGCAAAGCTGATGAAATTCAAGGCTTTGCTGACAGACATGATATGAAAAACTTCTACGACTCACTGAAAGCGGTCTATGGTCCTTCATCACCAGGCATAGTTCCCCTCCTCAGTGCAGATGGGGGAACATTGGTTACCGATAAGAAAGAAATCCTTCAACGCTGGGCAGAGCATTTCAGCAAAATCTTAAATGCAACTTCCTTCTTCGATGATGAAACCATCAACTGCCTTCCTCAAGTTCCCACCAATGAGACACTTGGTGACCTGCCAACCATAGTGGAAATAAACAAAGCCATCCAGCAACTCTCCAGCGGCAAGGCACCTGGTCCTGACTCCATCCCAGCAGAGATATACAAGGCAGGTGGGCCGGTCCTAACGGAGCAGCTTTACCAAGTCTTCACAACCATATGGATGAACGAGACCATGCCACAAGATTTTAAGGACGCGTCAATAGTCCACCTTTACAAACGTAAAGGAAACCGCCAATCCTGTGACAACCACCGAGGCATCTCCTTGCTTTCAATTGCAGGGAAGATACTCGCCAGAATTCTTCTCAATCGCCTCACAGCCCATCTCGATCAAGGTCTTCTTCCTGAGAGTCAATGTGGCTTCAGAAAAGAACGTGGAACTGTTGACATGATTTTCGCTGCAAGGCAGCTGCAAGAGAAATGTCAGGAACAGAACTGCGAAATGATCTCCACTTTCATTGACCTTACCAAGGCTTTTGATACAGTCAGCAGAGATGGATTGTGAAAGATTATGGCAAAATATGGCTGTCCACGAAAGTTTGTCCAAATAGTGCGGCTATTTCATGACGGCATGCAGGCAAGAGTACAGGAAAATGGTGAACTGTCTGAACCCTTTCCTGTAACCAATGGAGTGAAGCAAGGATGTGTCCTGGCACCAACACTGTTCAGCCTCATGTTTTCAGCCATGCTGATGAATGCCTTCGAGAACGACGACATTGGAATAGACATCAACTACCGTATGGATGGAAAGTTATTCAATCTCAGAAGGCTGAAAGCTAAAACCAAAATTGACAGCGGCACCGTCAGAGAGCTCCTGTTTGCTGATGATTGCGCTCTATACGCCAACTCAGAGGCGGACATGCAACATAATGTTTCAGCTTTCTCACATGCCTGTGCCAACTTTGGGCTCAATATCAACTTGGAGAAGACTGTAGTTATGTACCAGCCAGCTCCAGGGAATAATCACACTGTGCCGAATATCAAAGTGAATGATCATAGACTAAGTGTTGTGGACAAATTCACCTATCTTGGCAGCACTGTGTCACAAGCTGCCACAATCGATGACGAAGTGAATGCAAGAATCTCCAAGGCCAGTGCAGCCTTTGGCAGACTGTACAAGAATGTATGGAACAGAACTGGAATAAGCCTGCAAACAAGGCTAAAAGTCTACAAAGCAGTTGTATTATCCACACTGCTATATGCTTGTGAAACCTGGACTGTTTATCAGCGACACGCTAGGAAATTAAACCACTTCCACACAGTCTGCCTAAGGAAGCTACTGAAGATTAAATGGCAAGACAAGATTCCAGACACTGAAGTCCTAGAAAGAGCATCCATGCCCAGTATCCACACTCTACTGATGAAGAATCAGATTCGCTGGGCTGGTCACTTGACCCGCATGCCAGATCACAGGCTCCCTAAACGAATTTTCTACAGCGAACTGCGTTGTGGTAAACGCTCCCAAGGTGGCCAGAGGAAACGTTTTAAAGACACTCTGAAAATTTCAATGAATGCTTTTGGAATTCATCATGACACCTGGGAGGCTGCAGCCAGAGACCGAAATTCGTGGCGTGCATCATTGCGCAAAGGTGCAGTCATATGTGAGGCAACCAGGACTGCAAGAGCTGTGACGAAAAGGCAGGACAGAAAAACCACTGCAGGAAATCCTCCTCCAGAGACGTCAAGCATTCTTTGCCCACATTGTCAAAGAACATTTCGAGCCAAAATAGGCCTTATCAGCCATCTTAGAACCCACGGCTCCACACCTTCAACCCCACTGGATGAAATGAATGGTCATCATCATTCTTGATGGACAAACAACAGAAGGACTATATTTCTTACCTTATTTTTCATTTCCTTCTTGTTTCTTCAGCTGATGCCGATGCTGTAATGTTTAGGGCCTGCAATTCGTCTGAATAGTTGGAGCAAAATATCCCGATCTGCTCATACCTTAATCTGTGTCGGACGATTCCAGTAGGTTGATGATTGCTCTCGGTTGCATAAAATTCAATCCATCATTTCTCCAATAGTCCTCTTCCTCTTTCAACACATGGTCCTCAAATTTTTTCCAGTAACTTTTATCAATATTTAATAGCGCGGACAGACAGACAGACAGACAGACAGAAAGGTAGGTAGGTAGGTAGGTAGGCAGAAAGGTAGGTAGGCAGAAAGGTAGGTAGGCAGAAAGGTAGGTGGGTGGGTGGGTAGGTCGGTCGGTCGGTCGGTCGGTGGGTCGGTTCATCTCCAATAGTCCTCTTCCTGAACCGATGTTTCAACACATGGTCCTCAAATTTTTTCCAGTAACTTTTATCAATATTTAATAGCGCGGACAGACAGACAGACAGACAGACAGACAGACAGAAAGGTAGGTAGGTAGGTAGGCAGAAAGGTAGGTAGGCAGAAAGGTAGGTAGGCAGAAAGGTAGGTGGGTGGGTGGGTAGGTCGGTCGGTCGGTCGGTCGGTGGGTCGGTCGGTGGATCGGTCGGTCGGTCGGCCGGCAGGCAGGAGATAGATAGATAGGTAGGTAGGTAGCTAGCTAGATAGATAGATAGATAGATAGATAGATAGATAGATAGGTAGGTAGGTAGATAGATAGGTAGGTAGGTAGATAGATAGATAGATAGATAGATAGATAGATAGATAGATAGATAGATAGATAGATAGAGAGATAGATAGATAGATAGATAGATAGATAGATAGATAGATAGATAGATAGATAGATAGATAGATAGATAGATAGATAGATAGATAGATAGATAGATAGATAGATAGATAGATAGATAGACCGATCGATCGATCGATCCCCGCCAGAAGCTGGGCCTTGTCAGCTAGTTTATTTATATAATCACGTTTCATGAAAGAACCCCCATTTGGAGACACCTCTGAATCTTCGCGCTGTTTGTTTCAAAACGGAAATCACGTGCAAATTTTAAAAAATGTGGGGACGTGTCTTGGTGAAGCTGTAATACTGTTAAAATGATGGACGTAATCTCTAAGTCGTAATTTATATACCGCATATAAACAAACTTTGAAATCTGCTGTAAAATCTCCAGAACAAAATTTTTTTTGTTGGGTGGACATAATGATAAGGTTATATACTAAATCTCATCATTTTCCCTCAGTTGGTTACTGAGATATTGAATTTTATATTGAGGCAACAACAAAAAAACACACACTATAGGATAGGTGAGGCAGCCAGTCTCACGACACACTCCTTATTTAACTCTAACGACATGCATGGTAAATTACATTGTTAATCTTCTCTGTTTCCTGTATGGGCTCCGGTAATATACGGGTGGATTGTATGCATTACTGTTAGGATTAGGCAAACATCAAAATAACCTTAGACAATAGCTAATGCAAAGGCAGTGGAAAGTGCATGAAAGACTATTGACGGAAGAACAGACAGACAGACAACCAAGAAAAAAGTGGTCCTATATAATAACGCTGAAAATCCATAGAAGCCTTGGAGATGTGGTTCCATATAAGAACTCTGAAAATCCATTGAAGCTTTGGAGATGAGGTTCTATAGAATAACGCTGAAAATTCATCGGACAGCAAAAATAAGCTTTTGAGGGAGACGAAGATACAAAGACAACTTATCACAAACATCAGGCAGATGTCGTCATAATTTTGTGGTCAGATTGTGAGAAGATAAAAACTAGAACAAACTGTGACAACTGGATATATTCCTGGAAAGAGTAATAAAGGAAGACAGCGAGCGACAGTTCTTGTGTAATGGCACGGAAGGGCGTCAGCTTACCAATTGACAATTGATACATGCCATTAAATCAATCAATCAATCAGGTGCCGTCTCCGCAATGAAGGTTGGCTGCAGTGGATCTCCAACGCTGTCTGTCTGTCGCCTTGACTGTACATTCTGTCAGGCTGACGTTCGTCCATCTCTTGATGTTATCCTCCCACTTGTATCGTTGTCTACCTCTTGCTCGCTTGCCCTCAACCTTACCTTCCAGTATGGTTTTTATAAGAGTATCATGTCTTGTAACGTGGCCAAAATATTTCACTTGTCTCCTCTTTATTTCTTTCATCAACCCTCTCTTCATTCCCAGTTTTTCTAGGACCTCTGCACTTGATTGTTTTTGTTTCCATGAAATGCGACCTATTCGTATGTATATCCACATCTCCAGGGCTTCTATGCGACTTTCTAGTTGTTTGTTCAATGTCCAGGCTTCCGCGCCATACAGTAGCGTTGAATATACGTAACATTTGACAATTCTCATTTTTAATGCGTTATTAATCTCTCTAGATGTTAATACTGATTTCATGACGTTGAAAGCATTTTTGGCCATTCCTATTCTCTGTTTGAATTCCATTTCACTTCTGCCATCATCTGTTATTATATGTCCAAAATAAGAGAAACTTGTTACTTTTTCTGGTAATTGCCCGTTTACTGTGATGGTCATTGATGACCTTTCCTTTTCACTGCTAATTATCAAAGTTTTTGTTTTTTGGATGTTAATATCTAAGCCACATTCTGCACTGTGCCTGTTTACTTCTTCCACTAGGTCTTGCAACTCTTGCTCACTTTCTGCTAGTAACACGGTATCGTCAGCATATCTAAGATTGTTTATGATTCTTCCATTGATGTTGAGTCCAGGCATTTCAACTTGTTTAAAAATTCTTTCTGTGTACAGGTTGAAGAGGCTTTGGGACAGTACACATCCCTGCCGTACTCCTCTTTTTATCTCTATAGGCGACGAATAGCTATAACCGCATCTAATAGACGCCACTTGTTCCCAGTACAAGTTACTAATATGTTGTCTGATGTCCTTTCCGTCCACTCCTATATCTTGAAGGCACGTAATTAGTCGTTCATATTGTACTCTATCAAAAGCTTTCTTGTAGTCTACAAAACAAACATATATACTTTTCTGAACTTCTATGTATTTTTCAATTAACATCCTCAAACAGATAATTGCTTCTTTGGTGCCGCTGTTTTTGTGGAACCCAAATTGTTCTTCAGCTACTACCTCATATATTTTATGTTGAATTCTTTCTTGTATGACCTTGAGTAGTATCTTAGTTATGTGGCTCATTAAGCTAATAGTTCTGTAATCCTCACACTCAACAGCCGTTGGAGATCACAAATATGGGGAAGCATAATCGCCCATGCCAATCCGCACGGCACTTGATGATAATCTCCACTTAACACTGCCGCTTAGCAGAAGAATCAAACATATATCGACACTCGACCACCTTATTTCCTTCTCAATCATATCCTAAAATTACACATGCTTTCATGACTGCAACAAGGGAAGTAACGGGAATGGAGAATCTGGAAAACTTTCTGAGTTGTGTGGCGTATACACTGAGATTTGCTCGACAACAAACAACAATCTTATAACATCTTCTCATATAGAGGCCTCATTCTTCCAGGCACATGACGTGGTGGAGTATTACATTGATAATAAGCACATTATAATTAGCAAAGCCAGTGTCATGCTGCTTTCTGAACGCCAGGAACAGACCGCTATTGTCTGATCGTATACCCCACAGGTAAACAGCGCCGGATAACCTTTGACCGCTTAGCTTAGCCCAACCTACTTTGTTATTTTAACCTGTTCAGGGATTCTCACACTGGTCGAATAACAGCCACACAACGGCTAGACATTTATCATTGTTGAACTTTTTGTTTTCTCTTGTTCGCTTTGAACTCAAGCGTAGACCATACTCGTACTATAAATTCTTGTGCTCTATATCAAAATGGTGCATCTCCTTTGCAGGACGTCGCGACCAACATACACTCTAGTAGGAGATTGCAGTCACGATATGGACGCACGCAGCTAGTAAACCGAAAGGTCGTTGCCGTGAACAGGGATGTAGAATGAAGATTACAAGAAAGCTCACTTGCGAACCATGTGGAAAGCCAATCCTTTCCAGGGATCTCTCCTGATAAAGGCACTGTGTTGGGAAAAGTCGGTGTTAAAGCCAAGCAACCTAACTCTGCTATCAGAAAGGGTGAGGACTTGGTAGTGTATTGGTGCATACTAGGGCAGTTCTGGTCGTGGCCCTTTAAATCGTGTGTATAGTGACAACAGTTAAGTCATCACGGCCTGGAGAGTATGGTGCTGCAGGGCGGGACCAGGGGATCTGGCCGACACTCAGGACTCCGAGGAAAGGCCAGACGGACACTTAATCAGACTGCTACTGTGATGTCGGTTCTTGAGTCAAGAATGGCATTAGATTGGGGCCTTCGCACACAGCAATGATTGTCTTAACTTCACTGAGGAGAATGCCCAAGGCTTTGGCCGTCAAGCGTCCACCTTTGGTGAATCCTTGGTGGCCGTTTCAAGGCTTAAAGTTGCCACTGTCTCTCTTATTGTGCCACCCCAAGTCAAGGACGAGAAGCCAACATTTTAGTCCAACAGACCGGTGTAGGGGTTGAACCGCTTCCTCGGCATCAGCACACAGGAAGTTTAAAACTGGCCAGGTTCAGACTGATTATCCCGTGACCGAGTCAGCCACAATTCGGATATTATATAATCTGTCCAGAAATGAATTTGAAAGAGATTGTTGGTCAAAGAGGGTAATAATTGCTTTAAAAAAAAATGATGCATGTTATATTCACATAGAAGAAACCGATATTACGAATGATGTGAACAAACTAAAATTTTATGAGCCAGACAGACACATCCATCCATCCATCCATCCATCCATCCATCCATCCATCCATCCATCCATCCATCCATCCATCCATCCATCCACCCATCCATCCGTCCATCCATCCATCCATCCATCCACCCATCCGTCCATCCATCCATCCATCCATCCATCCATCCGTCCATCAATCCACCCATCCGTCCATCCATCCATCCATCCACCCATCCGTCCATCCATCTATCCATCCATTTACCCATCCATCCGTCCATCCATCCGTCCACCCATCCATCCGTCCATCCATCCATCCATCCACCCATCCGTCAATCCATCCATCCATCCATCAATCCACACATCCGTCCATCCATCCATCCATCCACCCATCCGTCCATCCATCCATCCATCCATCCACCCATCCATCCGTCCATCCATCCGTCCACCCATCCATCCATCCATCCATCCATCCATCCACCCATCCATCCATCCATCCATCCATCCGTCCATCAATCCACCCATCCATCCATCCATCCACCCATCCGTCCATCCATCCATCCATCCATCCACCCATCCATCCGTCCATCCATCCGTCCACCCATCCATCCGTCCATCCATCCATCCATCCATCCATCCATCCATCCACCCATCCATCCACCCATCCATCCACCCATCCATCCATCCATCCACCCATCCGTCCATCCATCCATCCACCCATCCATCCACCCATCCATCCATCCAGAGAGAGAGAAAGAGAGAGAGAGAAAGAGAGAGGCAGAGAGAGAGAGAGAGAGAGAGAGCGAGAGAGAGAGAGAGAGAGAGAGAGAGCGAGTGCGAACGAACGGACGTACTTTATTTTCAAAGGTTCACACATTGAGCACGCAGGCCCGTCTTACATTCGGACCTTCCAATCATTCATCTTTAGTACATCAATTTCAATCGTGCATGTTACACTCACACAGAAAAAAAAAACATTGTCAAATGAATGTTGTAGACATAAACAATGCATATTACCATGTTATGAGACAGGTAGACAGACACACGCACACGCATAAATACATACATGAATGGCACCTTGCCGTCTTGATAGAGGATGGTTTGTACAATGGAGTTATACCTCTCCATAACACAAAGCCAGGGCTGAATTTAGAGACCATGTGTTGCCCATGCAGTATGATCCCTCTTTCGGCCTGCCTAGTTTACTCCAGAGGAAAGGTAACACCAATACATCTGGAACAAAACAAGCTGCAGAAGCTGCCGGATCAGCAAAGCAAAGCTCTAACTGTCCGCCTGTCGGAGCTTCCATCGTAGACCAGTTGCCGACCAAGGCTTTAAGGCCTTGTCTGCCCTGCCATGGCATTTAGTCTTTAGGTTGCATTTCCTTGCACTAGGGTAAGGCTTGTACCCTCCCAATTGCACTCCTCTGCCCAAAGCCGTTGGCACAATGTGGGGTATCGGGTTTGGTGAGATGAGCTAAAAGAATGCAGGTAGTACCGTCATATCTGACTAAGATCTGACACCAAAACACATACACACGTGCTTACTTACATAATTTATACAAACTCTCACAGTTATGCACCCATTCACTAAAACACAATTACACACTCCCTCGCATACACATATCTTCACTCACAATCTCACTAACAACAGTTTACTTACACACACACACACACAGAGAGAGAGAGAGACAGACAGACATGCTCTCTCTCTCTCTCTCTCTCTCTCACGCCCATATATCCTCATACATACAGAGAGGCACACAAATACTCCTTCTCATACATAATCGACACACACACACACGCAAATACAAGAGAGAGAGAGAGAGAGAGAGAGAGAGAGAGAGAGAGAGAGAGAGAGAGAGAGAGAGAGAGCTGTAGATCCCACAGTTTGAGGAACACCGGTATATAACAACCTGTACTTTTGTCAACCCACGACAGGGGAAGTAACACACGGGACCCCGGCCCGCAGACGACAAGCACACAGTGCTGGAAAATGGCGACAGATTTCTCACGGGACAGGCTCCCTCCTGGCTGGTCCCTAGGTGTCACCCAGGACGGGCGCGTGTTTTTTATCAAGTAAGTTTCTTAACACAGCAGAAAAAAACTACTTTTTTTTTTAAACATGGTGTCTTTTACCTTATTACCTTTTCGTGAAGTTTTGGTGATAAAGTAGTTACTAATAATAATAATAATCGACGTGTGTAGGTGTGTAAGTGTACAGTAGTGTGTGGTGTAGGTAGGAGGAACTTAAAAAGAGATTCAAACTTGTGGAGCAAGTTAATTAATTTTGTTTCTAATTTGTTGTCACAGTGATATACATCGGACTACATCATGGCTTCACCCAGGTACAGGTCAACCTGTTATGACTGGCCTTCAGAATAGTCCAGGTAAGATGATATTATATGATTATATGTGAGATGATGTGGTGTGGTGTTGATATTTTATTTTGAAGTAAGTTGCGTTCTCGTATTGATTCGTCTCGTATGAACAAGTTGTACCGTTGTTTGTGTTTGTAGTGCGTGCCGTGCCCGTATTGTTTATAATGCAACTTCCGAATTCATTGCTTATGTTAGTTTTGAATGAGTTGAAAGCCATCTAATAGTAGTACTAGTAGTATATATATTGTCAGTCTTGAACTGCTCTAGCTTAAACTTTAGTGAACTTTTTCTGTTGTTTACTTAATGTGGTAATAATATTTAATAATAATATCACAAATGAAAACCGTAAATTAATTATAAAAGTTAGACAGTCAAGATCTTTTGGGCACATTATAATTATAGAGATTAAAAAGATAAAAAAAACAACTTTAAAACTAAGTGATAACATGCAACATTGAAGGAAAAATAGGAAGGGACAGTCAAAGAGATAGATATCTGGATAGTCCATACACACTATTTATAGTAGTGATGGACTGAAATTTGTGTGTGGATTAGCTTTCCCTATTAACAGTGTCCCTCGCCATCAGGCGAACCCACTCTGACTTCAGAGGTACTTGTAATTCACGCCCCCCAAGTCAAGAATGACAGGTCAACATTTTAGTCCAGCTGTCCGGGGTAGGGGTTGAACCGCTGACGGCATCAGCACGATGGATGTTTAAGAACATGCATTCTTACCCATTCGACCATGGTAACCTGCACAAGGAGTTATGAAAAGCTAGTCATATGTGGCGTTGTGAAATGAAGAGCTTGTGTGTAGTTATGACAAAGATCTTGTGTGGGTCATGAAACAAAGATCTTGAGTGGAGTTGTGAAATTAAGATCTTGTGTGGAGCTATAAACCCATTCAGTATCAGACAATAACTCATGCGTGAATTGGTTACCTCTAATTTCTGAAGCAGACATCCAGGTTATAACTCTCCAGTCAGGAACCTGGCTTGGAGTAAACACCCATGATCCCACCAAAGCACCCTCATGCCAAAGCTGTCTGCAGTGTCCTGCATCCATCTTCCTACTGGCAGACCCCTGCCTTGTACACCCTCATGCCCAAGCTGTCAGCAATGTCCTGTGTCCATCTCCATGCTAGCCGACCCCCGTCTCATACACCCTCATGCCCAAGCTGTCAGCAGTGTCCTGTGTCCATCTCCATGCTAGCCGACTCCCATCTCATACACCCTCATGCCCAAGCTGTCAGCAATGTCCTGTGTCCATCTCTGTGTTGGCCGACCCCTGTCTCATACACCCTCATGCCCAAGCTGTCAGCAATGTCCTGTGTCCATCTCCATGCTAGCCGACCCCCGTCTCATACACCCTCATGCCCAAGCTGTCAGCAGTGTCCTGTGTCCATCTCCATGCTAGCCGACTCCCATCTCATACACCCTCATGCCCAAGCTGTCAGCAATGTCCTGTGTCCATCTCCATGCTAGCCGACCCCCGTCTCATACACCCTCATGCCCAAGCTGTCAGCAATGTCCTGTGTCCATCTCCGTGCTAGTCGACTCCCATCTCATACACCCTCATGCCCAAGCTGTCAGCAATGTCCTGTGTCCATCTCCGTGCTAGTCGACTCCCATGTCATCCACCCACATGCCCAAGCTGTCAGCAATGTCCTGTGTCCATCTCCATGCTACCCGACCCCTGCCTCTTCTAACATTAACCAGGCCTCCCATCATTGTTTTCTCTAAGCCATTGTGAAGTGTCATATAGCCAAAGTATCTCAGTTTCTAAGATATGCTGTATATGAGACGTTTTCTTCAATATTCAGATCCTGGTCACATTATGAGGAGAAATATACCTGAACAGTTAGTGACAGCTGACAGTCTAGATGGGAAAAAAGCTAGATAAAAACAAAGATAAATACCTGTATAACTTTGGCACGTGGCGTAATCAGGACACTGACACAGACCAGATACACAATTCTAAGGATTGTGTAAGGTGACGAACCATGACCTTTTGACAAAGCGGATGATGATAATGACATACTACCGATATTACTTGACTTATTTATGAATGTGCTTCTTCCTCATTCCTACTTTATTTATGAACTACCCATACGGCTCTGTGGTGAAAGGGTTACGGATGCAGTTCTTAATCCTGCATATCTTGTTCAGAACACAGCTGCGAGTGGTTTGGCAGCAGACTGTCTTGCATTGGTTTTTATAAAATGATATGGGTGCAAGTTTTGTAAACTTACCCAGGAATCGCGAACAACCCAAAAATTCTGGGGTTGACTGCTACGTGAGACAGAAATCAGCGGAAGAAAACAATACTGGATGGTTTGACAGAATGGCACATAAGGGAATTACAGGCTAGACATACCAACAGCATGATTGGCTGTCTGTGCTGCCAACGATAACACATGGTGATGATGTTAAATCCATATTTTGGGTGACCCAGTCACGCTTTACGTGTGACACGATTAGCATAACCCCTTTACTTTCCTAGAACTCATAGTTGAGTTGAATTAAGCCAAGAACCGACATCACTGCACTCAGGACATTCCTATATGTTCTCCGGCCTCATCTGCAACAGAAAGTGAAGTTTCCCAATACTAATGATACAGTAGCAGTCTGATGATGTGTCCATCTGGCCTTTTCTCTGAGTCCTGAGTGTTGACCAGATCCTCTGGTCACTGCCTGCTTCACCACTCTCTCCAGGCTGTGATGATAAATCCCTTCTTCCGCACTATACACATGATTCAAAAGGATGCCACCTCTGCCTTTTCATGCACCAACCAAGTGGTGCAGACTCAGCTAATGTGTCGTCTGCCTGCTTGTTTCCCACTACACCAGCATGTCTTAGGGAAAAAATCCAACAAATGCTCTCTATTTTAGATTGTGAATGGAATGCTGTGTGTCTGTGTCTGAACCATCCCCGTCTGCACTGTTCTCACCATACTTTGTGAGTCGGTCACAATCACAATATGCTCATGTTGAGCGCACTATTTAATGCTGCCCATATGTGCTGCTAATTGTATGCTATGGATTGTATAAGGCAGAGCCGGGAAGGTTAACCTGGTCAACAAATGCTTGAAGAAGTCGGATGTGTTGGCCAAAAGGTGTAAATATGGCAGCTCTGTTGTAAACAGGCACAACACATTTAGGTCTAAAACAACATTCTAGACAAACGCAGAAGAAGTAGTATGAGGCAGAGTAAGACAGCCCAACTTTCTTTGTTCAAGCTTGATCCCCCATTAGGGAATTTGTCCTAAACCAACTCACTCCAAACCCAGCTGTCCTTGACTATCTCATACAGCTCCCTCCATACCCTCCCCAATTTATTCATGTCCGTCTCTACTTCTCATCTCCATGTGTGTGTAGGCCTTCCTATATTTCTTTCACCCTATGAGTTCCAGACAAATACCTTTACAGTTTTACAATTCTCAGGTTGTCTCAATCTGTGTGTCCTATCCAGCACCATGATCCTTTCCTCACTTCCTGATTCACTGGTATTTGTTTATTACTCTCCATGAGCTTGACGTTGATGATTTTAAAATACCATTTAGTCCTTCCAGTTTGCGCAGACATCAAATAATGCATGTCTGTAGTGTATTAGTCATTGTTTTTAGTTGTTCTCCATCTTCCTGATCCATCCAGTAGTCATGATTTAACATTGGAATTGAATACCCAAAGATTGGTGATAAGTTTAATGTCTGTTGACTTCTCCACACATTTCTAACTAGAGCACCTCCTGCCTCCATCTTATTTTGATATCTTTATCTGGTTCCCCCTGTCAGTGTCAACATAGCCACTTAAATAAATCCATGATTCCAGCTCTTGAAGTGAGCATTCACGAAGGTCCATTACATTCCATTACTGGCCATGCTTGTTGTTGACTTCATTGTCTGTATTCAGCAAGAATAATATAGGTGGCAAAAGGTATCCTGCCTCACTCCTGTTCTGATTTTGAATGGCTCTGTTAGTTTTCCCCCATTGAGGACTCGGTCCCTTATGTCTCTTAAAAAAGGTTCCTTTCCCAGGTCATAAGGCCCATTGTGCACATTGTGCTCATCATCATCATCATCATCATCATCATCATCATCATCATCATCATCACGTGCCATGGTGGCTGGTGTAGGCATTCATGGCTGTCCACAAATCTTGGTCTCTGGTGTTCTGGATCAACTCTGCTGATGATATTCCTCCATGCCACCGTCTCAATCCATCCAGCATAATTTTTCTTGGTCTACCTCTGCCTCTCTTCCCCTCACGATGTTCTCCAACGTCTCTCTTCTCATCACATGACCAAAGAAAGCTGTTTGTTTCTTTCTTATTGTTGTATATAATGTTCTAGTTTTATTAGCCTCTTTTAGGCAGTTGTTGTTAGTTACTTTGGCTGTCCAAGGAATTTGCAACATTCGTCTTAGGAACCACATCTGTGTTGCTTCTAAGTTCTTCCTAATTTGTTCATTTACATTCTAAGATTCACTGTCATAAAGCAATACAGGTACTATACAGCATTTTAGCACTCTCTTCAATAATAGTGACTTATTGCATAGAATACTATTCATTTTCCAAAATGCAGCCTTGGCTTGCCCTATTCTGCTCTAAATCTCTGTTTTGCATCATCCATCTGATGTTACAAATGCCCCTAGGTATTTAAAACTATCCACCTGGTTAAGAATGTTCCCTTCTATTTCTGTTTCGCATTTTGGTGTAACTTTTTTCTTTGATATCGCCATTGTTACTGTTTTCTTGATATTCAAGGAGAGTCATTTGTTTGCACTCTCTGTTACTACAATATCCAACAATTGTTGTAGATCTGTAGCATTTGCCACCAATACTGTGGCATCTGCATAGCGTATATTGTTTATATTATAACCTCCGATTAGTATTCCTGGCGATTCAACAAGCTCATGTTGACTGCAGCTTACTTTAACTACATTCATGTTGTCATCTAAAGGTTCATGAAGTATTTAGACTGCCACACTTCATATCACAGGTATGTCGGTTGCAAAAGCTTCCCAGAGGCATGAAATGGAATATTGCTTGGCTAGCAAATCCATTACGTGGAAAGTCCGAATCAAAAGCTCTCTGTGTGGGCGTCATAAAAGGTGAAAAAAGCGCCCCAGTGGCACGAAATGGAATATTGCTTGGATAGCAAATCCATTACGTGGAAGGTCTGAATCGTAAGCTCACTTTGTGGGCTTCATAAAAGGTGGAAAAGGTGTCCTAGTGGCAAGAAATGGAATATTGCTTGGATAGCAATTCCATTACGTGGAAAGTCCGAATCAAAAGCTCACTGTGTCGATGTCATCTGCAGACTGCATTCTTCTGGTTTCCGGAGGAACAGCCTATGGTGAATAGAAGGCCCAATATACGGAAGTGAGGCTAAGCACCCATGTGCAGGACGTGACGATTCCTTGGGTGAGCCCAGTACCAGAGCGCTATGTGTCGGCTCTGCAATTATGGAAGCCTCCTTGGATGGCGGGGAATGCCCATGATCTGCCCCTGCCTTCCCTTGAGGGCTGACCAGGATGTTTTTGGCTTTTCTATATGGGCCAGCTGGAATGGGGGAGAACACCACAACAGTGAGAGTCAAACGTCCTAAGAAACCACCGGGAAGGTTAACCCGGTAAACAAATGCCCACAGAAGGCGGATGTGTCGGCCTAACGGCGCAAGAACGCAGCTCTGCTGTAAACAGGCACAACGCAATCACGTCCAAAAAAAAAACAAAAACAAACTCCGGATGAACGCAGAAGAAGAAGTATTCCTGGCTTCTCTTTGATCTCTCTCATTATTAATTTGTGCTAGACAACATATTTTCTACAGACCAGTCGGTGCTAGGTGAGTAGTGTGGTGGTTATCACTCTGACTGCCTTTACTTCTCAAAACATTTCCTGGTGTACAATTTAGTCTGGGTCTTGCTTGCTTGCTTGCGTTCGCTGGCTGTGAACTCCAGCGTGAAGTCCTGTATGTCGGATGAATACATCCTGTTGTCCAACATCAGTGTGGTATCATACCGGACTGAGGTTTCCGTGAGTATCCGTTGTCGCATGTCTGGCTTATTGGTGTGCAGACTGGTGGTTCCTCGCCGTGCAGGCAGATACTCTCCGACTTCGGAAGAATCAGTGATCCTACTACGTTAGCCAGGACCCCGAGGGGACCTGTTGCGCAGTATGCACGACTATGACGTGTTAGTAGGTCTTGGCCAGTATAGAACCTGGCCCTGGTGCCTTGGAAACACCTCTGCGTCCCTTTGTCTGGGTCAGTCTGGAAGCCCAGATCCACTCCAGAAATCCTGCTTCAATAGGGATTACAAGACATGACCACTGGACACTGCGCTATGGTGCCTCTCTTCTCTTAGGCTGTATGTTGTACATAAATCACACGCATAGATGATGTATACTTGCAAGTCCGGGTTCTCTTACATTATAATTAGTCATTACTCGTTAATCGCAGTTCCAACATCACGGCAACGCTCACCCCATAACGCTGCGTTTATGTGCCAGCGAATATAACACAAAAGGCTTCTCACTGTTCCGTGTGAATAGTGGAACAGACAGCAGTCCCCACAAAATATGCAGAACATTTATTTATAACATGCATCAACCCAGAAAGAAGACCCAGCTGTATGGGATGGAACCCATGAAATCATCCTCTTGCTTATAAAGTCCCTTAAGTTGTAAAGTTAAAGGTGCACATCGGGGATAACAGAAACAGCAGGTGACTAGAGCTGAATTATCTGTTGTCTGCTTCATTGTTCCATTGTCTGAGTGCCATGATGTTCTAGCTGTCAACTTAGTTATTGTTCCATTGTCTCACATTCTTGCCAGCCTAATTACTGTTTCATCGTCTCCTTGGTTGTCACCAAAAGATTAGATACCAGCGCTTGAATGTAGATTCCTGCAGAAGCTGTCTTACTAGGGAAACAAAGCCATGTGAACAAACTTGGGTCTGGGGGATTTCTGAGCATGAGTCATGCTGGCTTTTATAGCTATTGTGATTCGCGCGAAGCAGGTTAGTGGCGTCGCTTCAACTGACCGAGTGATGATAACACAGTTAACAACTGGAAGGGAAGGACATGTGGCTTGAGTTATGATACAGGAATCACACTCTGTGAGAGCCAGGTTCTAGTCCTCCGTTAGGCAAGGGTTGTGTATTTATATTAAATGTGATCTCTTAGTGTTGAAGGCATATTCACCCCAAAAGGCACAATTGGACAGTGTTTGTTACTCTATAACTGCTAGGCTGATGGTATTGCAGTTTTATTAGCCTCTTTCAGGCAGTCGTTGTTAGTTACTTTGGCAGTCCAAGGAATTTGCAACATTCGATTCAGTTTTTTCGGAGATCCTTTAAGGGTTGCCGCTGGAGCTACGGAGTTCGTGCTCTGTGCGACATTTTCTGCAGTCCGCTGTGTGGAAATAAGACCGAGCTATATGGCATAGAACCCAATGCGGTGAAGTGGATCCTCTGTTCTGTAACCCCGTTAACTCGTGTAGCTCTGGAGAAGGTAACTAAACTCAGGGGTTCACATGGGGCTACACAGCCATGCCATGTCCACTCACTCACATTGCAGCCTTATTTCTGAGGTCTGTGGCCGAACCTTCACCGTGACCAGGTCACGCACTGCCTGCCTTCGCCCCAACACCACGACCTCCCATTTCCACCAGGCCGGATTAGCGTCATTCATTCGTCATATGCCACGCTGATAAGTGTGGTGGGAAGGGAGGGACTGGGCGGTCATGTTTCGCATGGCTCACCTCTGTGTTCTTGTCTCGATTATGCCTTGCGGTGAAGTCATCTAGATATGCATCTGTCTGCCGACCCTCCGTTCATTTCCCATCAATCTTGCCAGTTGTCACCGTTTTCTATTTTATTTCTATTCACAACGGGTCCAAAAAAATTGACTGTCTACATGTGATTTCTCTAATCAGTTTAGGATTAGCTTCGCAAGTAACACAAAACAGTTAGTTGCATGTACTTCTACATGACATTGAAATCAAGCGAGCAGTTATTGGCTGTTTGTGATTTACTAGACATATTTCACAGTCAGTAGTTTGTCATAGCTTTCTAAACGGCTTGCCATCGAACTCAACGCAAAGCGTTGTGCTCCTACATTGCATGCGACTGATTAAGAGCCTCAATCCGGTATGTGGGGGGGGGGGGGAATTGTGAAGCTGCGTCCACTAATCTGTAAGCCACAGAGGCCGACTGACCACTACTGCACGTGTTTACAGTTGGGCAAGTTCTGGCGTTAAGTGTAACGTCGGGGGTCACATTGTGTCCTGTTGCAGTTAGGACATCGTGCCTGGTCCAGACCACTCTCTGGGTGGGGAAACTACTGTTGGCGTCTGAGTACGAACAGAACAAACACACAACATGACTACGAAGCTGGACGGATGAAACAACTTCCCCCTCCCCCAATTCCCCCACACCAGAGGCGAACGTTTCAACCGAAGTACTCATCAGCGGGTCAACAAGAACAAAACCTATTGCGGGGCAAACTCGGCAGCAGACCACTTTTATGGATATTATTAGCATCGCCTGACCCAGCTAGGAATAAATCGGACTGACGGGTAGTCGAATAGCGAGATATATATTTATCATTCTGAGCCGGTGATGGACCCTACTATAACTTCTCCTTGAGGTTGAACGGGGTAGGGGTAATGGTGAAGTCGAATCGACACAAACAATAGATTACACGATTTATTGCCTGACATATTTCGCTGCATCCTGCCAGGTACATACTGCAGAAATCACACAACATAAATTAAAGCAATAAGTCCTTCTCAAGTTGAAATATACAACACACATATTCACACAGTAATTTAAATTGTCCACCACGGTAATTTTAAAGTGACTATCATGTCTTTTTATTTGTAAACAGTTGGTTTTCGTAAATAAATGACGGTTGCCTCTGCTGGACAATAAATCGTCCAGTCTATAGTTTATGTCTTCGTTTTTCAAATTCACTGCGAGGGGAAAACGTTGTTTTAAATATATTTAACTCAGAGTACCCAATGAGTATGCTCAGGAAGAAAACGATGGGGTGGGTCCGAAGACAGTGGTTGTTGTCACGACTGGCAAAGATTAATTTTCGTGCCAGGCCATGCGGGTGTGCAAGAAAATTAGAGGGCTGACAAGCTTGCAGGTAAGGCGACTGCGGAGGGCGGATGAGCCATAGACCAGGCTGATATACTGAATGCTCTACGAGAAGTAAGTCGGTCGCGAGAACCAAGTGATGACCGCGAATCTACAACCATGGACAGGCTACGAGAATAGCAAATTAAAGGAGGTGTGACCAAACAAGAACACAATGCAGGAAACCAAAGATTAATAAACCAACACAGAACAGGTGTCGTTAGCCGCTAATACGCTACGGGATTTACTGAGGAGGGGATCTGAGCACTTATGGACTGAATGGTTCGATGTGCAGTCTACTGAAGTCGAAATGAAACTGCTCAGCTTTAACACTGCGCAAACCGTCATTACTGCACAGGATCTTCAAACTCCTGTCCAGCATATAGCAGCAATGACGCTAATTGCTGCATCCATAGTTTGTGGTAGAATACCCACTGCCAAGTATGGCACTGGTCATTCCACCCCGTGATCTGACCTAGTATGTGTACAGCGCCTGGAATTTCACAGTCCTGAAGTATTATCTGTCGTGTACCATTTTAGCTGAAACACACAACCAGGAGTTGTTACCTTCTCTCACCTGTTGTATATAAGAGCCAGACAGCAGTATCTCACATTCCACCAAGATCCGTGGTAATATTCTGTCTCTGACAACTAGGACTGACGTGGCCATAAAACGTGTTCTTATTTTAGAACATGTCACCTTGTCCGGGCCTCACATTTTCTAATGCCTTCTAACCAAACTTCATTTACAACGGCTTATGTTGACTTATATTAACCAAAGAGTAGATTCGACGATTCTCAGCCCGGTAACAGGGGTTTCTGCAGACCCTCTTTGGTTCATACCTTGTTAAGACTTCGTCGCCGTACCCAGGGTATTAGAATACGTCTGCCTCTTATACCTTGGCTTCTTCACAATTCCATGGTATTTTACTTCGCCTGTTTCCTCTTTCTTGGCTTCTTTACCAAACCATGGTATTTTAAGTTGTCTCCTCTATCTTGGCTTCTTTACCAAACCATGGTATTTTACTTCGCCTGTCTCCTCTATCTTGGCTTCTTTACCAAACCATGGTATTTTACTACGTATGTCTCCTCTATCTTGGCTTCTTTACCAAACCATGGTATTTTACTTCGCCTGTCTCCTCTATCTTGGTTTCTTTACCAAACCATGGTATTTTACTTCGCCTGTCTCCTCTATCTTGGCTTCTTTACCAAACCTTGGTATTTTACTTCGCCTGTTATAACAGAGCGACAACCCAAAGGCAACTGAATGTATGAAGACAAGCCACCGATGACTGGTAATGACTCAGTTTATTTGAAGAAGAATCAGTAATATCAAAATGGATACAGGGACTATCAAAGCAGATAAATGTTGTTGGTTCGGCGGCGGAGTCGTAACTAACCCCTTGTTTATCTCTACGTCAGCACGTGAGCATCCCTAACTACCTAACTACGGTGCTCACGCGTGCATCAACTATTTCTTTCCTTCCCTTTGCACGCCGAGCCAGCTAACTAAACCCCATATAACAGGCTACTCTGTTATACTCCCTCCTCTATCTTGGCTTCTTTACCAAACCTTGGTATTTTACTTCGCATGTCTCCTCTATCTTGGCTTCTTTACCAAACCATGGTATTTTACCATGTATGTCTCCTCTATCTTGGCTTCTTTACCAAACCATGGTATTTTAAGTTGTCTCCTCTATCTTGGCTTCTTTACCAAACCATAGTATTTTACTACGTCTGTCTCCCCCATTTTATCTCCTTCATAACATTGCCATGGTATTTTACTACGTTTGTCTCCTGTATATTGGCTTCTTTACCAAACCATGGTATTTTACGTCTGTCTCCTCTATCTTGACTCCCTTACCAAACCATGGTGGGTTTGTAGTAGGCAAGGGTACAGTAAATGCTGTGTATATACTGAGAACCGTAATCGAACGTTCTATAGAAGTAAACAAAGATCTACACCTTTGCTTCATTGACTACACAAAGGCTTTTGATAAAGTGAGACATGTCAACATGATAAGGATGCTTGAAGAACTACAAATTGATGGGAAAGACCTTAGACTTGTAAAAAACATATATTGGAAACAACAAGCTGCCATAAGAGTTGATAATGAAGTAAGCCAATATCAGCCTATTAAGAGAGGTGTGAGACAGGGATGTGTAATGTCTCCAGATCTGTTTTCCCTGTACAGTGAAAATATTTTCAGAAATATTGAAAATATGGAAGGAATCAACATTGGGGGACGATGCATCAATAACATTAGATATGCAGATGATACAGTCTTGATTGCAGACAATGAACAGGACCTGCAACATTTAGTAGATGCGGTTGTTACACACAGTGAACAACAAGGGTTAGAATTAAATTGTAAAAAGACACAGATTATGGTCGTCACTAAGAAGAACGAAATACCACAGTGTAATATACAAGTAAATGGGAATATTCTTCAACAAGTGAATAGGTACAATTACCTCGGAACAGTAATAACATCTGATGGGAGATGCCTTGAAGAGATTAGAACAAGAATCGCCATGGCAAAAGTAGCCTTTAGCAAGATGAAAAACATACTGACCAATAAAAAGATGTCAATTGAAACGAGAAAAAGAGTGTTGAGATGCTACATAGAACCTGTACTTTTATATGGATGTGAAGCTTGGACAATGAGCAGCCAGGCTGAAAAACATCTGATGGCTGTAGAAATGTGGTTTCTGAGGAAAATGCAAAGAATACCATGGACAGCCAGAAAGACCAATGAACAAGTCCTTCAAGAAACAAATGAAGATCGTAAACTGATCAGAGACATTAGACGTAGACAGTCAGAATTTTTTGGGCATGTTATGAGAAGAAATGATTTGGAGAACTTGGTGACAACTGGTAAGATCGAGGGGAACAGACCAAGGGGAAGACCTAGAAACAAGTATCTGGATGGCTTGGCCTTGTGGCATGGTCGAGACAAAAACACGGAACTGATCCACGACTCTGTTGATCGAGTGAGATGGCAGAACATGACCGCCCACGCTTACCGGCATGGCACATGATGGATGGATGGATCTCTATAAGCTTTTGGCATAAGTTCACTGTAAGCATCTTTCAAAGTAGTCAACAAAGCATTTGATCAACATTTTTTTTCTCATATCCTATTACAGCATTTTACCGCTGTTGTTGATTTCTTGGCAAGATTACGCTCAGTAGTTTGCCATTGCTTTCTGAGCGGCCGACTCACACATCCCGTAAGTAACGGGCGCAGCGAGAACCGCTACGGATTCTCGCGCAGCTGCGTTTGCTCCACATTAGCAGCTAGGAATTATTAGAAGTTAGCAGCTAGGAATTCTTTAACTTGCCAGGTAGGAATTCTGAAATTTTTCTGGCGAAGAATTCTTGAATTGTGAAATATCTTGGCCAAATGACATATGGAGAACAGGAATACTAGTTGAAACTGGTCAAGATCCCCAACATGGCGGATAGGCATTTAAACCGTTAAGCCTCTAGAGTGTATATTCGCCTGGCAGTGGTTTGCAGTCGCATTTTCCTCATTTTGGACTGGTAGTGCGTGGTTCCGCCGCCCTCCTACTGAGTTGAGTGCGTTGCGCGACGCTGTGAGCTGTGAATTTCGTTTGGAATGTTTTTACATTTGTTCGCGATTGTTGTAGCGTGAACTGCATGTTCGGAACGATGGCGGTCGGCCTGTCGGTTGGAATTGATTGGATTGCCTTTTCGGTTCACGAGTGCATTTTTCTCGGAGACTCCTGAGCGGGGGGGGGGGGGGGGGGGGGTGTGTCTTCGCTGGAGCTGTGGTGTTCGTGCTTTGTGCGATGCTTTCAGCGGGCCGCCCTGCCGAGGTGAACCGAGTTATATGGGATAAATCCCGGGTAATGATATCGATGCTCTCGACCTTTAGAGCAGTAATGTGTGGCTGCTGGTTTTCTAGTGGCTGCCGCTTCCATCAACGATGAACTGTATTTTCCGTGGAGGACTTCAGTGTTGGCGTTCTGACGGCGGCATTATGCACAGTGTACCTATGCGGACTGTTGGCTTGTCGAGACTCCTGTCTATTCCACTTTTCACATGGGGCAGGGAGGAGCATTTCGTGTGATATTCGCTGGCACATGAACGGAGCACAATGGGGACGACCCGTTGCCGTGACGTTGGAACCTCGACTAACTACCTAACCAACCAACCAACCAACCAACCAACTAACTAACCAACTAACTAACTACGAATTCAAGTTACATTGTCAAACACCTTGGCCAAATGACAAGGAGAACAGGAGTACAACGAGTCACGTGGTCAAATATCTTGGCCAAATGACATAAAGAAAAGGACAGAGAGGTGATTCAAGACAGGTGATGGTATGCGATAGTGATCACCTACGCTATTCTACATAGCACATGATGATAATACAGTTGTTAGCTGCAAGTGAAAGGGGTGGGGTGCTCCGGACAGAGGTAGCAGTCACTGCCAGACTGAAGATTGTTGTTTTATGTTGTGTGCAGGCTATAATTAGAACCCAGGGGTCTTATCTACTTAAAACAAACGTGGAATTGTTGACATCCAGTTTGTCTCGGCCTGAATGTCATGGCTGAGTGACCTTGACATGGCAGGAAAACAGTAGGTCGAAGCCAGGCATACCTCACTTGGCCTGAACTTGGCGGGAGGAATGGAATTTACCATTCAGTCACAAATCTTTGATACGAGTACATACGCCAGTTTTAACAGCAACTGCCAATAATTGAAGTATTTGGGCAATTTGATAACAGCAGATGGGAGATTTATTAAGGACTTTAAATGTAGAATAGCCCAAGCGCAGGCAGCGTTTCACCAGATGAAGGACATTCTCTGTAATTTATCTGTGTGGATCGAGGCGAGAACAAGAATTCTTAAGAGCTATATTGAGCCAATTCTGATGTACGGAAGCGAATTATGGACAATTAGCAGTCTGGTGAAGAGTTATGAGTAAGCTGCGGAGATGTGGTTTTATAGAAGCATGATGAGAACACCGTGATATCCTTGAAAGAAGTTAACTCACAAATAGAACTGGTTACTGGCATCAGAAGTAAATTCCACGTTCTTTGGCCATGACACGAGAAGGCAACACTGGAGTATTACGTCACAACGGGAAGTTTGGAGTGGAAGAGAGGCAGAGGGAGACCAACGGTGTAGATGCCGGACAGAATGATAACATGGCGTCGGTATCAGAAATGATTCGTAGCACACGAGACAGATGATTACAGACAGGCATGATGGTGATCACCATCGCCACACGGCATGGACTATAAGAAGAAGAGGAACCAATAATTTTATTGTGTATTGTGGTCACAATAATTAATTAGACCGCCGAAAAGACAATCACGACGTTTTAAGGGAAGCTGAATAGCAAAGAAACCTTAATCACACGTACCAGAAAGAGACAGTCATCTTTTTTTTTGGGGGGGGGGGAGGAGGGGGGGGGGCACATTATGTGAAGACAAAAACTAGAACATGTTGTGACAACCGGAAAGATTTGCGGAAAGAGAGATAGAGGAAGACAGCGTAAGAATATTCTTGACAGTCTTGTGTCATGGCACGGAAGGGAATCAACACACGAATTGATCCATGACGTCAGAGATAGCAGTTTGTTAAGAGGCATGATCGCCCACGTCAGCCGGTGAGGCACTGGATAATGATTGTGTTAACATTGTAGGAAAATAGCCTGACTTCTGTCCTTTCTGTCTACTGACTGTATCCTTCCATTTTCCCTTGCGCATCGAGTTGAAGTCTTGATGTCGCCTCGTGTCTGCGTCCGGATTTCCCGCCTTCTGACATTTGAAACCTCTAAGTTAAGTACCGCATATTTAATTTAAGTCTACTGGCTCATTATTAACTGAAAAAAATATTTCACATAGTTCCTTAATATTATGAAGACTTGTAGTTACTGTAGTGTTGTTTTGTTTCTGTGATGTTGTGGACTGTTCGCAGCCACGTCGTTCATTTTTCAAAGTGTAATTGTATAAAGCCGGTCTCTCTGGCCGAGGGGGTTACAACACTTTCTCCGTAATCCCGTTTATCACGCAGAGTCTCGTAGCGGGAGAGAACTGGGAGCGGTTCGACCACCGCTGGTGACTTGCGGGATACTGAGCCGGCCGCTCAGAAAGCAATGGCAAACTACTGAGCGTAATCTTGCCAAGGAATCAACAGACAGCTGAAAGATGCTGCTGTTGACAGCGATGTCCTGTAAAGGATATGCACACACAAAAAATTGTATAAAGCTGGTCTAACTTCGTCCTTGTCAGTTTAACCCAGTTGATAAAGTGGGGGTAATTGTCTCATTATGTAGTGGCCTATTGTATGGGAAAGGTTGAGACTTGATACCCCGACGGCAGTTTGTGTCATGGGTTACTTATGCAGTTTTACCTGAATGAATCAGAACTAGTGCGTCACGAGAAGATAGGGCAAAGGTCGTAGGCCATAGCATACTGAGATGGGGTGAACAGTTGTTTTCCTCGCCGCCTTTCCTTCTCAGCTAATGGGCAGACAGTTATTAACCGTCCTTGTTATAGATAACACAGCCTGCGCTGTGGCGAAGGCGTCACACACGCAATTCGTAATCTTGCTTACTGCTTTCGAAACAGCGCTGCGGGCGATTTGGGAGCAGACCGCCTTGCGCTGGTTTTCATACAGAGGTATAAGTGCCGGTCGTTCAGAAAGCATTGGATAACTACTGAACGTAAACTTGCCAAAAATAACAAACAGCTAAACAATGCCGAGTTTGACTGCGATGTTCCGTAAAAAGATATACAACTAACCTTTTGTTTAATGAGGTTGGGTCGACCCCAGAACTACTAGTAGAGATAAAAAAAATATTAGGTCACTGTCGGGGAATGAGTCCTGACCGCTGTCTAGTAAGCAAGTGTATGAGCCACAATTCCACCGAGGCAACAAGACTTTAGTTGTACGGGAAACGCCGACACGACCACCTCATAGGTGTGTCCAAGCGGTGATAGGGAACTGACGGCGACAGACGCACGACATCTGGGTTGCCATGGAGAGGAATTGCCAATGGCATGGCTGAACTGTTCCACACAGGTCATGCTGCTGGACGATGAGGAATAAGCAGACACGGTTATGTAATGGCTAGTGCAACTCACATACCGGTCCGCTACACACAGAAAACATCTACCGAGGATTCGAACCCGACATTCTAACCACCTGCCATCAACTGCTAATATAACATTTAGTGACAAGTTTAATTTCTTGTGACACATTTCCAAGTGCTTTGAAAGCTCCTCTGATCTTTTTGTATTCTTACTTTAATATCTGTATCTGTTTCTCCGCCGGTTCCGTGGCGAAGGCGTTATGGGCGCAGGTCGTAATCCCGCACACACGAAACATAGCTGCGGGCGATTTGGCAGCAGACCGCCTTGTGTTGGTTTTTAGGAAATGGTACGGGTGCCGGTCGTTTAGAAAGCAACGGCAAAATACTGAACGTAAACTTGCCAAGAGATAACAACAGTAAAAAATGCTGGTGTTGACTGCGACGTCCTGTAAAGTGGAAATCTCCCCCAGGGGGAAATTTTAGGGTTTCCAGGGGGGGGGGGGAATTAAGATTGTTTCAAGATCGCGTTAATACAAGAACCGATTACTTGATATTGTTTTTCCCTTCATACTTTACGGTTCTGTACGTCTCGCCCTTCTGAAATTCATTTTATAACGTAAGTAGACCCGCAAATCATGTTTTATGTAGACGTCTTGACTTGTTTTAGTATGTGCTATTAAATTTAGCTTCCATTATTACGTATACTGTGTAGGGGTGGAGGTGGGGGATTTTTTGGGGAGGAAATAAGAAGGGGGTGGGGTGCCATACCGTAAGTTCCTCAACAGTATGATTCTTTATTTATGAACTGAACAGCATGTATCAATCGATGTGGGCTCAACGATAACCGAGTCAAGGTAATACTATTACTAATAGCAACTGGAGCCAACTGGGAACTTAAAAGACGAAGTAACTTCTGGGTAGAACAAAACGAAAAGCTGCTTTAATGTAATAAAAGCTGACACGAGTGGTTGTAACAAATATCTCCGTGTGCTCGTAAACTGCCTGTTATTGCCAGGCGGGCATTTACGTTATATGTACACTAAGATAATACAATCAAACCTGTTAAAAATGTTCGCCATTGTTGCTACGCCTCCGTACACATCCTTCTTTCATTCCTACCGGCTGGCTTCTCTGCTGCATAGATTCTGTCTAGGATTCCTGCCCGCCGTTTCTGCATTCGTGGCGCTGTTAATTTTCTATGACATCCTTTCACCTGTTGTTAACTTTATAGCCACTGCTAAATGCCAACAATTCCGTAGCCACACTAATTTGCTCAAGAATCAAAATACACGGCCTTCTCTGTCGAGAACCCCACAAAGTCTGTTCGTTGTTAATTGACGTCAGCGTGACGTTTCTCTGTTGACAACGTGTCTCCTAGTTTCTCTGAGACTATGGCTTCTAGGATTCTCTACGTCCTTTCTATGACGTAATTTGGGCACTCGCTATATGGCAGGGGGTATGACGTTCTGAAAGTATAGTGAAGGGGAGGGGGCACGGGCCAAAAAAGGTTGAGAACCACTGCTATTTAGCACCACAGCCCGAGCTGCCTGAACTGTAGACACACAGCAGAAGCAGGCCATCTTCATCCTGACCGGATGTCTCAACCACTCTATTTGTTCTGTCTACACATTTCTCACATGGTCGCGGTTAGTGCGCCTGCCTGCTCGGACAGTGGTCTGGGTTCGGTTCCCAGTAGAGACACGGTTGTTTTATTTTCCCGCCCAGTACGGCTGTGGTGTTGGCTCAGCCTCGTAAGCATGGATACTCAGAATTCTCAATGTTTAGTAGAGGCCATGAGGAAGGGAACTGGCCATCCACCACAGACGTTGGGGCCTTACTCTTAGTGAATCGACCAAGAAACAGTCATGTTAAAAAAATAAATATAAATTCAATGGAGGCCTTTTTCAAAATGCTTTTTAAAAAAATGTTGCATATCCCTTGCAGGACGTTGCAGTCAACACCAGCATTTTTCAGCTGCTACTGATGTACTAGGCAAGTTTTTACGTTCAGTAGTTTGCCATTGCTTTATGAACGACCGGCTCCCATATCAACACGTTATAATACAACGCGATACGGTCTGATGAACAAATCGGTCGCGGCTGCGTTTCGAACGCCTGGTGAGCGGCTCACGAACCGCGTTCGCAAGCCTTTGGCCACGGAGGTCGGCTTCAGAATGCTAAAAAAAGCATTATTTAAACAGCCGATTGTACAATTATTACATTATAATCTTTATTAATTAATTAACATGTTTCTCGGAGGAGCCAGCTTCTCGTAGAAGATCCTCGTTAGCAATCACATATGCTTAAAACTGTTCCCAGGTAAGATTCTTCAAATTGTACTTTGTGAGAATGATGCCCTTTACAGCATCGAGTAAGAGTCTGTTCGGACATTGTAAAGGTTTTAACCCTAGTGAAGACAGACATACTTCTTGCAGAGTGAGATGCTGCAGTTAAACAACCTCATCATCATCAAGTGCCGTGCCGGCTGGCGTAGGCGTTCATGGCTTTCCATAGATCTCGGTCTTTGGTTTTCTGGATCAACTCTGCTGCTGATATTCCTCCATGCCACCGTCTCAATCCATCCAGCATCACTTCTCTTGGTCTACCTCTGCCTCTCTTCCCCTCGATCTTTCCAGTTGTTACGATGTTCTCCAATGCCTCTCTTCTCATCACATGACCGAGGAAAGCTGTTTGTCTCTGTCTTATTGTTGTATATAATGTTCTAGTTTCGTTAGCCTGTTTCAGGCAGTCGTCGTTAGTTACTCTGGCAGTCCAAGGAATTCGCAACATTCGTCTCAGGAACCACATCTCTGTTGCTTCTAATTTCTTCTTAATTTGCTCATTTACATTCCAAGATTCACTGCCATACAGCAAAACTGGTTCTACATAGCATTTCAGCACTCTCTTTCTTACATTCAGTGATAGTGACTTATTGCATAAGATACTCTTCATTTTCTGAAATGCGGCTTTTGCCTGCCCTATTCTGCTCCTAATCTCTGTTGTACATCTTCCATCTGATGTTATAAATGCCCCTAGGTATCTAAAATTATCCACTTGGTTAAGGATTTTCCCTTCTATTTCTATGTCACATTTTGGTGTCACCATTTTCTTTGATATTACAATTTTTACTGTTTTCTTGATATTCAAGGAGAGTCCTTTCCTTGCACTCTCTGTTACTACAACGTCTAATAATTGTTGTAGGTCTGTTGAATTATCCGCCACCAATACTGTGTCATCTGCATAGCGTATATTATTTATATTATAACCTCCAACTAGTATTCCTGGCATCTCTTTGATCTCTCTCATTATTACTTCGCTATACAGGGAGAAAAGATCTGGTGACAAGACACACCCTTGTCGTACTCCTAGCTTTATCTGTTCGTAACTACCCTCTTTATTTCCCATTTTAATTGCTGCTACTTGGTTCCAGTAAATATTCTTTATTATTCTTAAATCTTTTCCATCAGTGTTGATATCTTCCAACATTTTAATCAGTTCATCATGTTTTACTTTATCAAATGCCTTAGTATAATCTATGAAGCACAAATATATGTCTCTCTGTTTCTCTATTGACCTTTCTATTAGTGTCCGTAATGTATAAATTGCATTGTTTGTGCCCTTTCCTTCCACAAATCCATACTGTTCTTCACTAATTTCCATTTTTATTTTCTTTTTGGTTCTTCTCATTATGATTCTGAGTAGAAGCTTAGTGATATGGTTTATAAGGTTAATTGTACGAAAATCTTCACAATCAATTGCTCCTGGTCTTTTTGGTATAGCTATAAATACAGATTTCAGCATATACTGGGTTAATATCCACTGCTGTAAATATCATTCAACATTTTGGTTAATATATCTACTCCAAATTCTCCCAATACTTCTAATTCTTCTATTGTGATTTCATCTGGCCCAGCTGTTTTTCCTTTCTTCATACGTTTCATAGCGTCAGCGACTTCTTCTTTCAGAATAGGTGGACCTTCTAAGTTACTATCTTCTGTTAATTCTTCCCTTTCTCCTTCATATAATTCTCTTATATACTCATTCCACCTCTTCATTATAGCATCTTCCTCTAATATTATCTTTCCTGTTTTTGATTTCAAACACCCTGTATTTATTCTTATTTTTCTTCCAGTAAGCTCACTGATTTGTCTGTGCATATTTTTTGTATCTTTAATGGAATTTAATTCAATTTTTTTTTGCATTGCTCGTTTAACCAACTTTCTTTAGCCTTCCCACATTTATCTTTTATTTCTTTATTTATCTTAGCGTATTCTTGTTTGTCATTTTTACTCTGTTTTCTTTTGTCCATCAGTTTTAAGATATCTTCATTCATCCATTTTTTCTTAGCTATTTTGCCTCTCTCCGGTAATACTTCTTTGCTAGTTTGATGAATGGAGTCCCTTAACATTTCCCATTGTTCATCTATACTCTGTATTTTAGTTATTGCATTGTACCTATTTTTCACAGTCACTCTGTATTGTTCTTGCATTTCTTTATCTATTTTCAGAACCTCTTTATTAAGTCTCATGTTCTTAACCATTTTTTTCCCTCTCTTTAATCTTACTTTTATATGTCCACATAGTGGTACATGATCACTATTACAGTCAGCACCAGGATTTGTCTTTACATTAATTAAAGCATTTCTAAATCTTTTATTAATTAGTATGTAGTCAATTTGGTTGCGTATTTTCTTATCAGGGCTTATCCATGTGTACAGTCGTCTTTTATGGTGTTTAAACCATGTGTTTCCAATTATCATATCATTGATATTTGCCCATTCTATTAGCTTTTCCCCTCTTTCATTTCTTGTACCTAAACCATAATTCCCCACTACATCCTCCATTTTTTCCCTTTCCTACTTTTGCATTAAAATCACCAAGTATTATCTTTATTTCTTGTGATCCAATTTGAGCCATCGCCATTTCTATTTCGTCATAAAAGTGTTGTATTTCTTCATCACTACTGCTAGCTGTTGGTGCATATACTTGTATAATATTTATGTCTATTGGTTTGCCTTTGATTTTTACCATAATAACTCTATCTGAAATACACCAGTATCCATTAATTGACTTGGCTGTTTTTTCGTCTAATATTATTCCTACACCTTTTTCATGTGTATCCCCTCCAGAATAAATTATTGTGTGATTGTCAGCTATAATTTTGCCCGATCCCTTCCATCTCATCTCACTAACGCCTAGTATATTCATTTTCATGCTATCCATCTCTCTTAGAACATTGGTCAACTTTCCTAGCTCATTTAATGTCCTAACATTCCATGTTCCTACTCTAAATTTATTTATTTTAGTTAAGTTTTTGCCATCAGTAGCTGGATGACGGTCTGGTGTCACCTGTGGCTCATGACTGTCCCTACCGGACGAGGATGCCCTAAGACAGCCATTAACGTCCTTCACTAACTTTGAAATATGTTTTGCCATGAAGTCTTGGGAAGATAATGTGGTGGTTTCCCCTTACCTTCCACATTCACATGGTGGTCTTTTTACCTCTGCCTTTGACAGCCATTTCCGACTGTAAGGACAAGTGAGTGCCCTGCTCTGCTCAGCTGCAGAGTTGTCCACTTATTCCGGTGGATACTCGGTCCCCAGAGCTGTGTTAGCCACACCGTAGTGTGTTTCCATCCTCTACCGCGGGGAGGTGCAGTTGGGATTTTCCCTTCATAAAGTTATGGTCTCTGACCAAAACTCTCCAGTACTTTTAGAGGACTAAACAATCTACAGTATAAAAAAAAAGTCTGTTTACTTTTGTCTGCACCAATATAAAATTCCATATCTCAGTAACCAACTGAGGGAAAATGATGAGATTTAGCATATAACCTTATCGTTATGTCCACCCAACAATAAAATTATTGTTCTGGAGATTGTACAGCAGATTTCAAAGTTTGTTTATATGCGGTATATAATTTACGGGTCAGAGATGAAGTGCACATCATTAAATGTATTACGTATTCACACGGAAACATTAGTGTTGAATAGTTAATTTTCTTGTGAGACATGGGATTGGCCTTATGACAAGATCCTCGCGTAGTGGAACGGGGAATTACTGTAAAACAAGTTTGTTAGCGAGAAGGCACTAGTTTTTCACCAAAACATCAAAGAAATGTCACCGCTTTCCATGATTTAAGTTGCTTTTGGACCTATCAAAGACATATTCCTTGGGTGGGGGTAAATATAAGACGGCAGGAAAAATTTCATAACGATGCAACAGACTGTTTTCAAAATAATTAATCGTGAATGAAGGCATTCATTTCTGGACAGACTATACGGTAGGGAACATCTGTTGGATCTTTTCCACAGGACATGCTGGTGTGGTGGGAAACGAGCAGCCGGAGAGACCGGCTGGGTCTACACCGCTGGGTGTTTTGGTCTGGTGCACCATAAGGCAGGTGTGGTCAGGCCGCGTGGGATCATGTGTAGTGCATGGCAAAACAGTTATATCATTATGGCTTGGATAGAATGGTGCGACAGGGAGTGACCAGGGGGGCTTTAGCCGACACTCATTACCCCCAGGAAAGGCCAGGCGGACACATAGTCATACTGCAATATCATTAGTGTTGTGACTCTTCGCTGATTGCTGAAGATTGGGGCATAGCACATTTGTGAATGTTGCGAGTGCTGTGATGTCGTCCTTGACTCAAACACGCTGCATAACCCATATCGTTCACACCGTGATAGTACTAAGCCTGTTCGAGCTATAAGTGGGCGTCGCGTCTCCAAGCCAGTCCCTCCGGTCGCTAACTAAAAGCTGCGAGAATTACAAGCTACAAGAATTAATTGATAACGGTTATTTGTGTGGGTGTTGACACAAATATCTATGTACAACCATACACGTGCTGTGTGTTGGCTGTAATTTAGAGACATGTGAATCGTCTACACTCCCTCCCAGCGTTTCAACCTGTCCCCCTTACCCCTAGTCCATGGTAAACAACCGTCCGCGCCCCTGTCTAAGCCTGTGTGTGACGGTATGAATGGAATGCACGCTAGACACCACGACAGGCTGAAAAGATCCCTCGTTGTAACACTGAAAACATTGGACCCGGTAATGCCGCCCTTAGCGTCGGCTGTACATAAAACCCCATTTGTGTAGGGCTCATTCTTCAGCTGCTACTACCGGTGACTGGTCATTGGAAAGGATTCTTCTGTATTGAGAATGAGAAACCCACTGCAATGAATGACTTACGGGCCAATGGATGTTACACAAGATGTGGTGACGTGTAGTACATTCCAGGCATTCCCGCTATATAAGCGTTGGGTAGCCGTGTGTATTAAGGAGTATTTTCTATTGCGGATTGGTATAACGCGTGACGAGGGACCGAGGTAACCAGCAGAGGAAGTACTGTGTGTGGTTTTTTGTGCAGTGTTTATATACAATGAAGGCTATAAGTGTTCAATTTAATACAGCGGGCTGTGTATGTTGAATTCAGGTGGTTTAAAAACCACCAAGAGAACACCGTGGCCGAATAGATAGAGTGTCCTAGCTCTTAAACTGCCGGTGCGACGTCGGGGTAGCGAGATCGCCCCGGTCAGTGGGACTTCAGCTTTGACATCTCGTTCAGAAAGCAATGGCAAACTACTGAATGTGAACTTGCCTATTAAAAAAAAAGTATGTCCACATTTGTTTGCCTCAATATAAACATCCGTATCTCAGTAACCAACTGAGGGAAAATTATGAGATTTAGTATATAACCTTATCATTATGTCCACCCAACAAAAAAATTTTTGTTCTGGAGATTGTACAGCAGATTTCAATGTTTGTTTATATGCGGTATATAATTTACGGCTCCGGGATTAATGCCATCGTTTTAAGAGTATTACAGCTTCAGCAAGACCAATCCCCGCTATTTTTGAAATTTTCTTGCGGTTTTCGTTTTGGCACAAACAGCGCGGAGTTAAATGGTATTGTTCAGAGGTGTCTCCAATGGGTGTTCTTTTATGAAACGTGATTATATAAATAAACTAGCTGACTCGGCCCGGCTTCGCCCAGCTCCTGGCCGGGATGAATCTATCTATCTATCTATCTATCTATCTATCTATCTATCTATCTATCTATCTATCTATCTATCTATCTATCTATCTATCTATCTATCTATCTATCTGTCTATCTGTCTGTCTGTCTGTCTGTCTGTCTGTCTGTCTGTCCGTCCGTCCGTCCGTCCGTCCGTCCGTCCGTCCGTCCGTCCGTCCGTCCGTCCGTCCGTCCGTCCGTCTATCTGTCTGTCTGTCTGTCTGTCTGTCTGTCTGTCTGTCTGTCAACCAGTCCGCGCTATTAAATATTGATAACAGATACTGGAAAAAATGTGAGGACCATGTGTTGAAAGAGGAAGAGGACTATTGGAGAAAGGATGGATTGAATTTTATGCAACAGAGCAATCATCAACCTACTGGAATCGTCCGACACAGATTAAGGTCTGAGCAGATCACAGACCTTAATCTACGTACACACTTACTGGGATATTTTGCTCCAACTATTCAGATGAATTGCAGGCCCTAAACATTACAGCATCAGCATAATGTCAATGGCAACAGTTTGGATTCCACAGCGATGAATTTTCAATTCCGCAAGCCCTCAGCGGTGACAAACAACTGTATTGAAACACACACACACACACACACACACACACACACACACACACACACACACACACACACACACTAAACGCATTGAATACCAACAGAAGAGTAATATTGCGGTGGAAACTGACATATTGTGGCATAACAAGAAACGTGAGAGCAAGCACGTTGTCAAATTAGGGGACAACACACGTGCATACGAATCAATCTATAAACTTCAATGAAAAGAGGACCAACATCTTGGTCGTTAAGAAAAAAGCCCACTGCAGAGACACTGACAACTATTTTCATAGTGCAAAACAGGTAATCATGTTCCGTCTCTGAACGGTAAACAGCAGAGTAGACAGTCTTTCACGAAGACTCAAAGCGGGTCTGTCACCCATGTGTACGTGTGAACAAACTACACAGACAGCTGAACAGATCCTTAAAAATGGAAACATGATGACTAAATTGCGGTACCATTTCTGGTCACTCCATACGCACATTAACGCACAGCTATTTGGAAGCTTTTACGAACTCAATATAAAAAGCTAACATGAATACTTGTGTACACTTTATTAACCAGCAGCTGAAGAAACAAGAAGGAAATTAAAAATAAGGTAAGAAATATATTCCTTCTACTTTTCTGTTAATTTACAAATTATTTACCCCGTGCCTCTGTAAATTCTCTGTCTTTACTAATATTACACATTGCACCCCTCTCGGGATTCTCCGGGTGAAGTGGTTAAGCCGTCTGACTCGGGCTCCGAAGGTTGTATATTCGATTCCGGGCCGCGTCCTTCATTTCACGAGTGCATTTTTTCGGAGACTCCCGAGGGTTACCACTGGAGCTACGGAGTTCATGCTTTGTGCGACGCTTTCCGCGCTGCGGAAAGAAACTGAGCCATATGGGATAAAAACCCTGTGCAATGCAGCCGACCCTGTCGACTTTTAAGCTAGTTCTTTCATTGCACCCACTCACATATGAATCCGGATACGCCTTGTGTGTCATCTGAATTGGCGGGGCTTCCATTACTGTAAACATAAATTTGTTAGCGAGAAATCACTAGTTGTTCAGCAAAACATCAAAGAAATGTCGCCGCTTTCGATGATTTAAGTTGTTTTTGGACCTATCAAAGTCATATTCCTTGGGTGGGGGTAAATATAAGACGGCTGGAAAAATTTCATAACGATGCAACAGACAGTTTTCAAAATAATTGATCGTGAATGAAGGCATTCTTTGTGGGACATACTATAGCAAATCAATCTAGGGATGAGGTGGATCTCAACGTCCAACAAAGGACATGCACCGTTGTGTAGAATGTGGGCCAGATAATTGGCCCTTACATGTTGAGTTTTTGTATTGAGAACGGGAATTCGTGGCAGCCAACGTGTTGTACGGTTGTCCCGCTGGCCCGGCGTGACCTGGACCATCATTGTGACACCCACAAACGGCGATGGGCTACTTGTGTGGATACAGAAGAAACATTGATGTTTTGAAACGTTTCGGCTGGGTCTTTGATGTTTCTGCGGCGTCACAAGTAATCGTGCTTGTTTTTTTTTTTTTAGCATATCCTTTTTACAGGACTTAGCTGTCAACACCAGCATCTTGCAGCTGTATGTTGATCTCTTGGCAAGATTACGCTCAGTAGTTTGCCATTGCTTTCTGAGCGGCCGGCTCAGTATCCCGCAAGTCACGAGCGGGGGTCGAACCGCCTCAGCTCTCGCTCCGCTACGAGACTCTGCGTGATAAACGGGATTACAGAGAGAAAGTGTTGTAACCCCACAGCCAGAGAGACCGCCCGTGCTTGTTTAGCCAAGCTATTTAGAAATGTTGAAATCGAAATAAGCTATCGGCGGATCTGATCTTAAGGTAAGGCGTCAGAACAGCGATTCTGATCTAAATGATAAGACCATTGGAGAGCAAAGTGGAGCGTGTGTGCCGATTATATATACTGTGAGAGTGGAAGCATGAAGGTGCCAGGAAATGCAACCCAAAGACAAAATAAGTCATGGCAGGGCAGACCAGGCCCTAAGCCTTGGTTGGCAGCTGGTCTAGGATCGAAGCTCCGACAGGCGGACAGTTAGAGCATTGCTTTGCTGATCCGGCAGCTTCTGCAGCTTGTCTTGTTCCAGATTATAGGTGTTAACTTTCCTCTGGAGTGAACTAGGCAGGCCGAGAGAGGGATCATGCTGCATGGGCAACACATGGTTTCTTTATTTTAGCCCAGGCTTTGTGCTATGGAGAAGCAATAACTCCATCCCTGGTCTTAACCGGTCTCGGAATCAAAGCGAGAGGCAACTGTTACGGGTTATAAGTCCTTGTCAGTTGGCGTAGGCATGGGGCGCCACGCGTTGCCTCTGACGGTGGGAGACACCTACAGGTGTCACTGATCAGCTACCGCCCGCCTCAAGCTGGGCACCCCCCAGCCAATTGGGTGCTGATCCGCCACAGTCTGCCTGCTTCAATGGGTGCTTGGGGCTAGGACAAAATCTGAATCGCAGGCTGTAAAACCAATGCACCAGGTACTAATAAAAAGAATAGAAACCCCAAGCTACGGCTTGCAACCTGGAACGTGAGAATCATGTGTCCAGGATTTTCACCTGACTTGACAAATATTGACGATGTGAGAAAAACGGCTGTGATTGATGCTGAACTCAATCGTCTTAACATTGATATTGCTGGCCTGCAGGAGACTCGCCTCGCTGAGGAAGGGTCACTCATGGAAAACAATTACACCTTTTTTTGGAAGGGAAGAGGGCAGGCAGAAAAAAGGCAACATGGTGTGGGCTTTGCAGTGAAGAATTCGCTACTGGGAATGATTGATATCCTAGCTGGAGGTAATGAAAGATTATTATCACTGCGCTTGGCAACCTCTTGTGGATTTGCCACCATTCTCACTGCATATGCACCGACACTCGCTTCCTCTGATGATGTGAAGGATACGTTCTATGAGCAGCTAGACTCTGCGATCAAGGCAGTTCCAAAATCCGACTACATTTATATGCTCGGTGATTTCAATGCTCGTGTGGGCAAGGACTCGAGTTCATGGCCAGTGTGCCTTGGAAAATACAACATCGGTCGCATGAATGATAATGGGCAAAGGCTGCTGGAGCATTGCACTAGAAATGACCTATGTATTACAAACTCCTTTTTTAAAACAAAAGAGATGCATAAGGTCACATGGAAACATCCAAGATCCAGCCATTGGCATCAGCTGGACTTCATTATCACACGGAGACAACATCTGAACCATACATCATTAACTCGAAGTTACCACAGTGCTGACTGTGATACAGATCATTCTTTGGTTGTTGCAAGGGTTAGGCTGAGACCAAAGAGAATCTACACAGATAAACACAAGTCTAGCCCCAGGATTAATATTACTAACACTCACGATCCTGGAAAATGCTTTGAATTTCAACAGCAACTTGAAGACGCTTTCAATGATACATCAGAAAATTGTATAGTAAATGATAAATGGAGTAAACTTAAGGAAACTATTTATAAAACAGCGGTAGGGGTTTACGGCACTGTGGATCATAAGAGGCAGGACTGGTTTGCGGCAAACAGCCAGATACTGCAGCCCTTGATTGATAAAAAGAAGATAGCTCTCTTAAGAAACAAGGAAAGACCAACGCGTAACACTCTGAGTGAGCTGAAGCAAGCGAGGAAGGATGTACAAAAGGCTGCCAGGCAGTGTGCGAATGACTATTGGATCAAGTTATGTGAGTCCATTCAAATCGCAAGTGATAAGGGAAACATCAGAAGCATGTATGAAGGGATAAAGAAAGCCTGTGGTCCAATGATCAAAAGAAGTGCACCGCTGAAAACCTTGACTGGAGAAATCATCACTGAAAAGAAACAGCAGATGGATAGATGGGTCGAGCACTATTTAGAGCTTTACTCAAGTGAGACCAAGCTAGCGAATGATGCCCTCAACGCCATAGAGGCCCTGCCAACTCTTGACCACCTGGACACACTTCCCACTATAACAGAAGTTAAGTGTGCTATAAATGAGCTTGCATCTGGCAAGGATCCAGGTAAGGATGGGATTCCAATAGAGGTAATCAGGAGTGGGCAAGACACACTCGCTCTACAGATCCACCAGCTAATAGAGCTATGCTGGCGAGAAGGACAAGTCCCACAGGATTTCAAAGATTCAAACATCATAACGCTGTACAAGAACAAGGGAGATCGGAGCGACTGTAACAACTATAGGGGTATCTCACTTCTGTGTATTGTTGGGAAAGTATTTGCCAGAATTGTCCTGCACAGACTTCAAGTCCTGGGAGATCAAGTCTACCCCGAATCACAGTGCGGCTTCCGTCAGAACCGGTCTACCATTGATATGATATTCTCATTGCGACAGATGCAAGAAAAATGCCGGGAACAAAATCAGCCACTGTTTATTGCCTTCATTGACCTCACAAAGGCATTCGATTTGGTCAGTCGTGAGGGTCTATTCAAAGCACTAAAGAAGATTCGCTGTCCACCAACCATTCTGTCCATTGTGGAATCGTTCCACACAGGCATGAAAGGTATAATCAAGTTTGGTGGCTCAACTTCAGAAGAGTTTGAAATCAAGAGTGGAGTTAAGCAAGGTTGTGTACTAGCCCCCACCCTCTTTGGGATATACTTTTCACTTCTACTGAAATATGCCTTTCGTGATCAGGATGACGGTATATACATTCACTCACGCTCAGATGGTGGCCTCTATAATGCTCAGAGATTGAAGGCCAAGACCAAAATTAGCAGGGTACTAATCAGAGAGTTGCTTTTTGCGGATGATGCTGCAATTACGACCCACTCTGAGGAAGAATTACAACATCTACTATCTGCATTCTCCAATGCTTGTTCTGAATTTGGTTTAACAATTAACAAAAAGAAGACATTATGTCACAAGGTGCACATGGTGTACCATCAATCTTTATTGACGACACCGAATTGGAGATAGAGCATTTTACATATCTAGGATCAGAGGTAAATAGCAAATTATCCCTCGATCAGGAAATCAACATCAGGATTGGGAAGGCAGCAACAACAATGAACATGTTAGCAAAAAGAGTTTGGGAGAACAGGAAGCTTACTGCCAAAACAAAAGTCCTCGTCTACCAAGCCTGTGTCCTTAGTACTCTTCTTTATGGCAGTGAAACCTGGACAACTTACTCACGCCAAGAGAAACGTTTAAACAGCTTTCATATGCGGTGTCTGCGAAGAATGCTTGGTATTAAGTGGCAAGACAAAATCACAAATACTGAAGTATTGGAAAGATCAGGTTGTGTGACGGTGTATTCCATGCTCAATCTTCGTAGACTTAGATGGATAGGACACGTTAGGAGGATGGATGATGGTAGAATACCAAAAAAAAAAAAAAAATGTTTTGCGTATCCTTTTATAGGACTTAGCTGTCAACAGCAGCATCTTTCAGCTGTCTGTTGATCTCTTGGCAAGATTACGCTCAGTAGTTTGCCATTGCTTTCTGAGCGGCCGGCTCAGTATCCGCAAGTCACGAGCGGGGGTCGAACCACCTCAGTTCTCGCTCCGCTGCGAGACTCTGCGTGATAAACGGGATTACAGAGAGAAAGTGTTGTAACCCCACAACCAGAGAGACCGGCTAGAATACCAAAGGACATCTTTTTTGGTGAATTACAGACGGGTAGGAGATCTCAGGGTCGGCCTCTACTACGATACAAAGATGTGTGTAAGCGGGACATGATTGATACAGGCATTGATAATGCACATTGGGAGCACGTCGCCGCTGAACGTGTTGCATGGAGGGCAACTATCAGAAATGGAATAAAGACAAAGGAGAAAATGATTGCAGATAAAGCACACACAGAGCGTGAGAGACGTAAGATGGTGCAAAATGGTGGAAGTGACCATGTTTTCACATGCACCTACTGTGGGCAAACATTTGCAGCAAGAATTGGCCTTACCAGTCATACTCGCCACCGCCATGGATCGTAGTTATTAAGCCTTTTTGAAGCACAATGTACCAAACTATCGTCTGTCAAGACGGAAAGGTGCCAATGAGAGTGGAGGTAGAGATGATTACTGTAGCTCGACACTGGGTATTTAAGACCCCATACCCCTGTCATTGACTCCGGGATATGCTTCAGAAGGTCAAGATCTTAGGTGGATCTACTATCCAGGTCATGCAGGGTTTGGAGGCATCCGATGTGCTGACACCAAAGTCCCCCATTATGGGACCACTCAGAATGTGCACAGAATAAATGCGGAGTCTCACACTGCATAGATGCATGTAGGTGGAGTGGTGTGGTGCTATATAGAAACTGTACTGTTGTACATTTTGGCCACGTCTCAAAAATATGGGCCATGTGTTTGTTACAGTTCTCAAGACAGTTGGTCGTAATAGACACGACAGAGTATATGCGAAAAACAGACAGACAGACAAGATGAACACATTAAATAGCAACGGAAATACTGTTTCTGGTGAAAATGCAAAGAATACGATGAGCGGACAGAAAACGAACGAGATAGCCCTTTGAGAATCAAATGTGCGTGGTAAACTGATTAGAGAAATTAGATGTCGACAATCAAAATTATGTGGGCATGGTATAAGGAGAAATACATGATACAATTTAGTGACAGCTGACAAACTTGACGGAATTAGAGCAATGGGAAGACAAAAGAAGTAAGTACCTGGTCACATGGCATACTGGAGACAAGAACACAGACATGATGCAAGTCTCTGGTGATTGTATGAGATGGCCAGCCATGACCTCCCCTACCCTTGCCGTCATGGTATATGATGGTGATGAGGCACACGAGGACGACGTAGGTACATTGAACATGATTGCCCTACAGACACAAACGGCACTGTACATCCGACACCTGGGCGTCTCCCGAGAGAGAGAGAGAGAGAGAGAGAGAGAGAGAGAGAGAGAGAGCATACATAAGTGTGTCCCCAATGCTATGGAACTGATTCTAGTTAATAAACAAAGCAATCAATTCTACCACGAACCGACAGCCAATAAATCGATTTTGTCCCATTCGTTTCCTCTCAAAATTGCTTCGTTGTGATGTGAGAGAATAGCAATGAAATGCTTTGAACTGCAGAAAATCTGTAAAAATGCAATAAGTATATCAACAAAACACGGAAGACTTTCAAAAACATAATCACGAGTGACAGAATGGATGTTGCGGCTAGAAAGATTTCGGCATGCGCTTACGCGCGCGCGCGCGCACGCACACGCACACACACACACACACACGAGACACTGAAAAAACTATTTGAACATTAAACAAAATTACACAAACTTCACTTAGTTTTTAAATCGTGTTTCTCGAGATGTCAGAATACTAGAACAAAACCAACGAGCTACGTAAGTAGACTGACAGGAAATGACAGTGCGGAAAGTGCAAGCCAAGGCGAAATAAGTGTGGTATCGGGTAGAGAAAAGCCAGTCTCTATACCAGTGTTTCCCAACGTGGGGCCCAGGCCCCACAGGGGGGCAATTTGACTGTTAAGGGGGGGGGGGGGGGCAATTCGAAAATGGAAGGAATCGGCTGAATATAACAAAACGGGGAGACTTGAGACTGAAATTAACTAAATTGGAACCTGACATAAGATCTCTTTGCAGCAAGCATCAAGCGCAAGGATCTCACTAAATTTAAATAATAAATAATTACTAATAATTAAAATAATATAGAAAAATCTTTCATTAAAATTATTTTGTACTTGAATTTCAGTTCTCCATTATATGTTTTGAAAATTTACTTACTGTGTTTGCTCAATAATTACCTAGTGATTTCTTCCTAAAACCTATCATTCTTCTTCTTCTTCGTTCATCCGGAGTTTTTTTTCGGATGTGATTGCGTTGTGCCTGTTTACAGCAGAGCTGCGTTCTTGCGCCGTTAGGCCGACACATCCGACTTCTGCGGGCATTTGTTGACCGGGTTAACCTTCCCGGGAAACCTATCATTCAAGTTTCTTTAGTGAACATTTCAATTTTTGAATATTAAAAATAATGTATATGTTGAGGGGGGGGGGCGTGGGGCGGGGGAGGGGGGCAATATGAATTTTAGAAAGGCTTAAGTGGGGCATGGCACAAAAAAGGTTGGGAAACACTGCTCTATACGGAAGGCACTAGTGGGCTGGGCACAGAGCAAATGGTGGACAGGGTGAACAAATATACACGAGGGAATGACAGACGGGTGATATAGTGAGAACAACAGATAATGGTTAGATGAAACAGTTGAGCATTTGGGCCATAGGGCCATCACAGTCGTCACCGTGAGGGCCAGAAATCTCGTCACCAGACGCACGCATTGCTAGATATGCAAACCTTCATACTGCCTCAGTGTTCCCTCATTATTTTCCTGTATCCCAGATAATGTTTTTGCTAACAGGTTGCCATCTATCATGACGTCAGAGCCAAGACTTGCGTATGTAGCTGCACTAGACAGCGACCGCAAATCTTCTTACCGTTAGGAAGGTTAAAGCTTAATCTCTCATTGACCCGAATCCGGTTCTTTCTAAAGCACACACTAGTGTCTGCGGACGGTTGAGACTGTCATAAGTGGGGGTTTCAGGGATCCAGATTAGTTTACCATAGTGGGGTCTCGTGTTTATCTCCTACCTTACTATTTCACCCTTTTTATCCTTTCAGTTGCAGAGACATATTGATCCAGTCTGTTCTTTTACAGTAGGTCAAATGTGCCTTAAGGCGTGTAAACTGGCCTTTAACTTTAGTGTACTGCACTTTACTGCAATTGACTTGACTTGACTTGACTTGACTTTACTTTACTTTACTTTACTTGACTTTACTTTACTTTACTTTACTTATTAACTTACTCAATTGAACTTGACTGACTGACTATCGTAGTTATTAAATGAACACCCCCCCCCCCCTTTTCTGTCACGCATGGTTATATTTCTCCATGGTTTCTTCATGGTTATGGTTCTCCATACTCGGAGAACAGACTGCGGATGTCATCTTCCTCAAACATTGTACAAGTGCAGGACTACAGTGTGGAACAGTGAAAGCAATCAAATTCTTCAACAATGACAGAAAGATGGCTCTGATTGAGATGTCTACCGTGGAGGAAGTTACTTTGGCTCTCATTGGTCTGCACAGTTACCAGGTGGAGGCCAATATGCACCTGAGTTTCTTTCTCCAGGTCCACCCTCTAAATCTCCTGCCAGAAGAAACATCACCAGCGCCATGGTCTCAGTAGCATCATTCATCCCTTTATGTTTCCTTGTCCATTATACACTTGCAGTTGCTAATGATGCTTGTCATTTCAACATTTTGTGTGTGTGTATAAAGATTAATGGTAGACTATAAAGATTAATGGTAGGCATCATGTGTGGTTTTCTATTTATTTTTGTCAGCTCATTCGGTCACATACGACCGACCATATTTGTAACTGATAAATTTTAGGATTATTTTAATGAGTCGCATGCAGTTATCACTTCCAATCTTATGGGTTGGTTATTGTGATTTGTCTGCAGAATGCACCTGCTGCGACACAGCGAAATATGCCAGACAGTAAATTGTGCAGTCTATTGTTTGTGTCTTTATTATTCATATTCACAAAGGGAAAACATTATTGTGGTTGCTTATGTTGTCTAGTGTAGCCTCTAATCTCTACTTCTATGGGTGCTGATCAGTTTATTATTTCAGAGTTCCCCAAAAACGGATGTTTCTTTGTTATTTGGCCCAAAGAAATGTGGCTACATATTGTAACATGAAGAACATTATAGCCGGTTTCCCTAGCGTAGGTGCTAAGGACGTTGTTCGTAATCCTGTATACTCTCGTACGAAGCACAGCTGCGCGAGATTCGGAAGCGGATCGCGTCGCGTTGGTTACTTACGGAGGTATGTGAACCGGTCGCTCAGAACGCAATGGCAAACTACTGAACGTAAAATTTGCCAAGACATCAACAGCTGCTGAAAAAATGCTGTTGACTGCAATGTCCTGTAAAGGATATGCGA
This sequence comes from Cepaea hortensis, assembly GCA_963921405.1. NCBI lineage: Eukaryota > Metazoa > Mollusca > Gastropoda > Stylommatophora > Helicidae > Cepaea > Cepaea hortensis. The sequence continues at coordinate 224,079,316 of OY992876.1, read as the reverse complement.
AAAAAGCACATTAAGGGAATACACAGTCAGTACCACTGTAATCTACCATGCTTGTCGTGAAAGACGACCAAGGAGGGTTGGTGTAAGGCTGGTCATACATTGGCACCTTTCCGTCTTGACAGACGATAGTTTGGTACATTGTGCTTCAAAAAGGCTTAATAACTACGACCCATGGCGGTGGCGAGTGTGGCTGGTAAGGCCAATTCTTGCTGCAAATATTTGCCCACAGTAGATGCATGTGAAATTATGGTCATTTCCACCATTGTGCACCATCTTACGTCTCTCACGCTCTGTGTGTGCTTTATCTGCAATCATTTTCTCTTTTGTCTTTATTCCATTTCTGATGTTTGCCCTTCATGCAACACGTTCAGCGGCGACTTGCTCCCAATGTGCATTATCTATGCCTGTATCAATCATGTCTCGCTTACACACATCTTTGTATCGTAGTAGAGGCCCACCCTGAGATCTACCCGTCTGTAATTCACCAAAAAAGATGTCCTTTGGTATTCTACTATCATCCATCCTCCTAACATGTCCTATCCATCTAAGTCTACGAAGACTGAGCATGGAATACACCGTCACACAACCTGATCTTTCCAATACTTCAGTATTTGTGATTTTGTCTTGCCACTTAATACCAAGTATTCTTCGGAGACACCGCATATGAATGCTGTTTAAACGTTTCTCTTGGCGTGAGTAAGTTGTCCAGGTTTCACTGCCATAAAGAAGAGTACTAAGGACGCAGGCTTGGTAGACGAGGACTTTTGTTTTGGCAGTAAGCTTCCTGTTCTCCCAGACTCTTTTTGCTAACATGTTCATTGTTGTTGCTGCCTTGCCAATCCTGATGTTGATTTCCTGATCGAGGGATAATTTGCTATTTACCTCTGATCCTAGATATGTAAAATGGTCTACTATCTCCAGTTCGGCGTCGTCAATAAAGATTGATGGTACACCATGTGCATCTTGTGACATAATCTGTGTCTTCTTTTTGTTACCTCAACCAGAAAACTTTAGTAGCATATTCCCAACAATCATCACCACGTCTATACAGGGCTTGTTGGGAGTTAGTTGAGGCTGTATGCTCTATAGGGAGATGAAAGGCACAAGAAGACAGTGTATGTTGTTGCTGGGACATTGTGGTTGATGTCCCCATTGGGTTGTTGGTGTGGAGTGTTTTGTGGCTGCGAGAGTTCAGTCTGTGTGCTTTCTCCTCTTCAGATTTACCACCAGGCTGGGAGCAAGATGTTACAAACGAGGGGCAGGTCTTCTTTGTAGAGTAAGTACTAAGTAGTCGCTTGTGTGTGCGTGGCGTAGAGATATGTAGTTGAGCTGTGTATTAGAACTGTATGGTAGAGCTGTATAGTAGAACTGAATAGTGGAGCTGTTTTGCAGCGCTAGTTTGGTCACTCACGGAGATGGTACTTTGGTACTGGCTCAAACGACCTTACTTTCCCCGAGAATGCACCAACCAGCATACCCAAGCTCATGCAGGACGGGATATGTTGTGTCTGCATTAATTGTCATAGAAATCACTGGTTGAAACCACCAGGGAAGGCCTGGCTGGCAGAACATGGAGAAGTTATGAGTCTTGGAGATTGAAGCGTCAAAGGCAGAGTTGAAAAAATTATATCACGGAATAGAAATGGCTGGCATAATAACAACAGTTGCAGCTCGGTGATGCTTGACTGTGTTGTGACGTCGTGCGGCCAGTGTTATTTCTTCTAAACAGTGGAAGACACACACTGTGGACCACTGGGTGAACTAAAAGAGACAGTGAAGTTTATACCATAGACAACACTGCAAACATAGACAATACATTTCAAGTGAACCAAGCCAGAAAAAGAAGTAAACAATATGAAAACACGAAGTATAAGTCATCTGATCTCATCTTGTTCCTCTTGTACCTCTTGTACCTTGCGGTGTGGAGGTGAAGTATAAACAGAGGGAGAGTGCCCATTTATGGGCTTCGTGTAACGAGATTCTGTTATTTCCTCAGTCCTCTGTCCATCGTTTACAAGGTCGGACTCTTTTTCTGGCTCCATTAGGTCTGTACATCATTGCTTGTTGTGGTATACTGTCGAAGTATAGGACAGTCTTACCAAATACAGTTACATTTACAGCTTTATGTTGTTTAGCATACGTAGCCAGTGAAAGACGTTACAACAGACTGCTGTACGGTCTGTCGTAACGTCTTTCATTGGCAACATCGTTAGGAGAAGGGCGTTCATCCGTACCATCCTTGCCTACTTCTATTCTCCTGGCGCAAGCAATGCATATCTCCCGTGCTCCTGCCGACAGCTTTGTTGAGAAATAAAACACACCTGTATGTGCCATGTAGTATATTGTGAGTGTGATGCTAGGCCATCACCCCAGCCGCCTTAACTTCCCACAAGATCTGAACCCAAGAGCTATGGACCGACAGGCGAGTGTGTTAGCTGCTGCGCTGTATCGATTGCCGCGTGTTTTGTTGTTGCCAGTATGTCGCCAACATACAGCCGATCCGCGATCTTCTCGTGATCTCCCGGGGCTTGGCAAACAGAATCAACGGTCTGTCATTGAGCATGTGGATAGGTCAACACTTGGTGGTGTCAGCCAAAGTCAATCTGTCAGCTTGCCATCTCTGGCATGTCTAAACCCCCCCCCCCCCCACCCCGAGCCAACTCTCGCATGCCTGCTCAGCTTGTGTTGGTTAGTGTCCAGCTAGTGATGGGCGTGTGATAGCGTTGGATGGGTCACAATTTCTCCGTAGATTTGGTTGATTTGGGGAGGGTAGATCGGTGGTGTAGGTCTGGAGTAGCTTCCTTCAGTCAACTTGTCAGCGGAGTGTCCGTGTCGACTTATTGAATGAGCATACCGAGAGGTGACAGAACCGCCCAATTCATTTCTACAAATGAAGTGATATCACTTTCTTTCGTACTTTTTCTTACTCTCTTTCTCTCATACTCTCTAAATCTATCTCCCCCTGTCTCTTTCTCCCTCTCAATCTCTGTCTTTCGCTTTCTCTCTAAATCTCTCTCTCCATCTCCCTTAATCTCTATCTATCTCTCATTCGATCTGTACACCCGATGAGAATAGCCGAGGACAGTGTACCCAGACATTCCCTTGTCTGGAATCCACAAGGCGAACCACATAGTTGGAGAGCTTACAACTCACGGAGAAGAGAATGACAGACACAGTTGAACTATATGGGAAAAACATGGGGGGGGGGGGGGAACTGCAGGAGATAGTACAAGACAGGACGGCTTGGCGTGTTGGGAGGCTTATGCCCCCGTGGGGTATTAAAGGGCATAGGACAAGAACACAAGAGACATTTAGCAAGAACCTGTCTCTCTTCTTATCACCGTAACTTCCCGTAACTGCCGTAGGCTTATACATCAAACTATGGTTAAAATATCAGTACAGTAGTTTTCTGTTTACAACCCGCCGTTAATTTGATATATAATACATGTCTGCTACCATATTTTTTTTTCCATATCCTTTTACAGGACATCGCCGTCAACATCAGCATCTTTCAGCTGATTGTTGATTTCTTGACAAGATTACGCTCAGTAGTTTGCCATTGCTTTCTGAGCGACCGGCTCACATACCCCGTAAGTTACCAACGCGACGAGAACCGCTACCGATTCTCTCGCAGGTTACGTTCCTCACGTGAATATACGGGATTACGGAGAAAGACGTTAAAACCTAGGCCAGGGAGACCGGCTACCATATTAGCAACTTGTAAGTCATAACCGTGACACAACCCTAATTATCATTTCCCGCCATCCGTTTTCGTGTGGTCCAAACCTACTGTTTGTTTGATACTGAATCTGTTAATTGTCCGACCTTGATCTCATTCAGTCACGTTTTCTTAAATCTCAGCTTTTGTATTATTCCTTTCTTTGTTTCCTTCCCCTGCAGTGGTACACCCCCCTCCCCCATTCCCCCTTCAGTTAGTCTATGTAACCACAGTTTGAAAGCTTTCAGTCGACCCCCACATTGTTTATCCACCGTCCATGTTTGACAACCATACAATAACCTGGAGTAAGTGTAGCACTCGATCACTCGTAGTCTTGTCTATTAATAGTTAGGGCTTTATACCCCACGGAGACGTTTTCTGCTGTTCCTGTCACGCGCTGTTCTGCTGACGTCATCTTAACGATGAAGTCAATGTTACAATAAAAACCGATAGCGTTTAAGTCAATCCATCTTGATTTAATTTCAGAACAATGTATTCTCTTAGTGAATTTAAACACAGAAGCCACAAACAATAGGTCGCAACATTTATTGCCTGGCATACTTCGCTGCAACTCGTCAGTTGCATACTGCAGAGTTATATACATATGTTAGTCGACAGATCATCCTCATTGCATATCGAACCATTCCGTCCATAAGTGCTCTGATCCCTTCCTCAGTAAATTCCGCATCGTTTAGTTTAGTTTAGTTTAGTCGTTGGATCAACATCACGGCACACGGCTTAACCCATAAGTGCTCCGTTTTCCTCCTAACTCAAACCTGAGTCTGGAGAAACTCAGCTCAATGCACGAACTCCGATGCATCGGCGAGGGTCCTGAAATACTTTGGGTAGATTTTTAACTCGAAATTTTGCCCGGGCAGCGCCGTTAGGCTACCCTTTTTCGATTTCCAACTGCCAAGGGATCTTTTACGTGCGCAACAATACACACGGGCGTCCGATCTCACTACCCAGAGACCAGGGGAAATTTTATTATTGGAAGTCCAGGTGGATTTTTAAAATAAATCCCGGTCCTCACCGGGGCCTGAACCCGGAACCTCCAGCAAACTCGGGACCTCCAGCACTCGAGGCGGACACCATACCTCGAGACCACCTAGCCCCCCCCCCCCCTTCCCCTTAAATTCCGCAGCGTGTAGCGACTGAGGACACCAGTGCTGTGTTAGTTTATTAATCTTCTTTGGCTTCCCGCGTTGTGTTCTTATTTTGCCACCCCTCTTTTAACTTGCTGTTCTTAGAGCCTGACCATGGTTGTAGATTCACAGTCATCACGTGGTTCTCGCGAACGACTTACTTCTCGTAGAGCATTCAGAATATCTGCTTGGTCCATGGCTCATCCGCCTTCAACGGTAGCCTTACCTGCAAGCTTGTCAGCTCGTTCATTTCCTAGTACACCCGCATGCTCTGGCATGAATTACTACATGAAGTGAATAAATGAATAATAGTTTGGCAGAAACAATTAAAACACAGTAACCGGTATGTGAATGTGGAGCGCTTGTTAACCCCACGGTAATTTCAAATTTAACACGAACTCTATTTGCATAAGACCAACTGGAACCGCATAATTTAACTGTTGAAACCTCCCCTCTCCCAAATCTAGATGTCATAATAATCCCTAACACCCCCGCCTCCCAGTACCCTCAACATGAGTTCGCCAGGCCACACTCTGGGTGTCAGATTGTGCTGGCGCCAGGCCGCATATTTTAGTGACAAGAAATACCTGCCTGAAGACAACAGTCCATAGGGAGCCAAGGAAGATGCTCCACCAACAGTCAGTTGCCACACGCTAGGGAGGTTGAACAGTTCCGTGTGCTGTGAGGATGATCTGATCAACTTAATGACATTCCCTCACCATTATCATCTCCTCCCCCCTCCTCCGCCTTCTTCTTCTCCCTCGTATTTTGTTGTTGGTCATAACCATAACTTCATTATCATTCTCTTTTTTTCATCTTTGCCTCATCTTCTTCCTCCCTTCCTTTTTCTTCTTATTTTTTTCCACCTTCTTATCATTCTGTTTTTCGTCTTTCGCCATCTCCTCTTCGTCCTCCTAATTTCCATTGCCTGCTCCTTCCTCTGCCTTCTTATTCTTCAGTACACCATGGCTTCTAGACACACTTCAACATTATCGCCTGGATGCTATAGGCTGTCCCTGTCAGATCCTGCCGGTGTCTCTCTAAAACTCTATTTCTTCCCACCACTTCCACCATCCACTGCTACCACAATCACCACATTCTCCAAACACGTACATCACCAGCTCCCACCAAAAACTTTCACCACCCACTGCCACCGCATCAACATCCCACTTCCACTACATACCATCCCCAACTCCCACCATATACAGCACCCACTCCTACATCGACCATCCACTTTCATCACTCTCAACACCATCTCCTACCATATACAGCACCCACTCCTACAACACCAACCAGTAACCTCACCACACACCCACCACACATTCCCACCTCACTCACCCTCCACCCATCCCCACCACATGCACCACTCTTTCCCACAACTCAGCCTATCCTACCAGGATCATGCTTCACAACTGCCAGACCCAGGCACCGACCTGTAGCCTTTTGGCACCTCATTGTATGGGAACCCTGACCAGCCAGACAACATCTACAGTGTGAGCTCCCAGCCTCACCTGTGCCGGAGTCCCAACAGAAACACAATATATGACTAAGAAGCTCCTGAAATGGGAAAAGACACAGATACAGACCAACATTTCCACCAATGTCTTCATCTTGGGGACAACAAACACAAAACAGGGGCACACAGGTGGCACAAAGAATACTGGTCTTTATAGAGCTAACCCCACCAGTAAAGCTGGAAACCTCTACACAAGGCTGTACAGAAACAGTGTCTAATTGACACTGCACCCATCCCTTCCCCCAGATAAGTTCCTTTTGTATACAGAGGTCAGACACATTCACCCACATGCTCTTCATTTACTTAGGTAATTCAAGTGGTGTTTAAACTAAACATCTTTGTATTCCTGTCCCCTCAGTTTATGGGCTGCCTGTCACTAGAACCTCTTCTCTTGTATTGTGGCATCCAGCTTAATTATTGTGGGAGAATTGATAATGGCATATCTAGTTTTTGTTACTGTGGTTCTCACTTTCTTGTTATATGTGCCCTGTTGGGTGCTGTACAGAGTTCACACTTTTCATTATTTTTATTTGCCTCTCTTCCTGGGGTTAACATGTTTTGCCTCATGCCATGTTGTCTTTCCATGTTATACATTGTCTTTGTCTGGTCGCATGCTGTCTTGTCTGTCATGTTACTTCTCATGCACTGTTGTCTGTCCTTGTGCTACACCCCCCCCCCCCCTGTTACTTCCTATGCTCTATTGCCTGTCTGTCTGTGCTACATTCTCTCTCTCTGTTACATCCTATACTCTATTGTCTGTCTGTGTGCTACATTCTCACCATGTTACTTCCAATGCTGTATTATCTGTCTGTGTGCTACATTCTCCCCCTGTTACTTCCTGTGCTCTATTATCTGTCGGTGAGCTACATTCTCTCTCTGTTACTTCCTATGCTCTATTGTCACTCTGTGTGCTACATTCTCTCCCTGTTACTTCCCATGCTCTATTATCTGTCTATGTGCTACATTCTCCCCCTGTTACTCCCCATGCTATATTGTCTGTCCTTGTGTTACATTCTCTCCGTGTTAACTTCCCAAGCTCTATAGTCTCTCCTTGTGCTGCATTCTCTCCCTGTTACTTCCCATGCTCTATTATCTGTCTATGTGCTACATTCTCTCCCTGTTATTCCCCATGCTCTATTGTCTGTCTATGTGCTACATTCTCCCCATTACTTCTCATGCTCTATTGCCTGTCTGTCTGTGCTACATTTTCTCTCTGTTACTTCATATGCTCTATTGTCTGTCTGTGTGCTACATTCTCCCCATGTTACTTCCTCTGCTCTATTGTCTGTCTGTGTGCTACATTCTCCCTCTGTTACTTCCTATGCTCTATTGTCTGTCGGTGAGCTACATTCTCTCCCTGTTACTTCCTGTGCTCTATTGTCTGTCTGTGTGCTACATTCTCTCCCTGTTACTTCCTGTGCTCTATTGTCTGTCTGTGTGCTACATTCTCACCCTGTTACTTCCTGTGCTCTATTGTCTGTGTGCTACATTCTCCCACTGTTACTTCCTATGCTCTATTGTCTGTCAGTGAGCTACATTCTATCTATTACTTCCTGTGCTCTATTGTGTGTCAGTGAGCTACATTCTGTCTCTGTTACTTCCTATGCTCTATTGTATGTCTGTGTGCTACATTCTCCCACTGTTACTTCCTATGCACTATTGTCTGTCTGTGTGCTACATTCTCCCACTGTTACTTCCTATGCTCTATTGGTTGTCTGTGTGCTACATTCTCCCACTGTTACTTCCTGTGCTCTCTTGTCTGTCTGTGTGCTACATTCTCCCCCTGTTACTTCCTATGCTCTATTGTCTGTCTGTGTGCTACATTCTCCCACTGTTACTTCCTATGCTCTATTGTCTGTCGGTGAGCTACATTCTATCTATTACTTCCTGTGCTCTATTGTCTGTCTGTGTGCTACATTCTCCCACTGTTACTTCCCATGCTCTATTGTCTGTCTGTGTGCTACATTCTCCCACTGTTACTTCCCATGCTCTATTGTCTGTCTGTGTGCTACATTCTCCCACTGTTACTTCCTATGCTCTATTGTCTGTCTGTGTGCTACATTCTATCTGTTACTTCCTGTGCTCTATTGTCTGTCTGTGTGCTACATTCTCCCCCTGTTACTTCCTATGCTCTATTGTCTGTCTGTGTGCTACATTCTCCCACTGTTACTTCCTATGCTCTATTGTCTGTCTGTGTGCTACATTCTCCCACTGTTACTTCCCATGCTCTATTGTCTGTCTGTGTGCTACATTCTCCCACTGTTACTTCCTATGCTCTATGGCCTGTCTGTGTGTTACATTCTATCTATTACTTCCTATGCTCTATTGTCTGTCTGTGTGCTACATTCTCCCACTGTTACTTCCTATGCTCTATTGTCTGTCTGTGTGCTACATTCTCCCACTGTTACTTCCTACGCTCTATTGTCTGTCTGTGTGCTACATTCTATCTGTTACTTCCTGTGCTCTATTGTCCGTCTGTGTGCTACATTCTCCCACTGTTACTTCCTATGCTCTATTGTCTGTCTGTGTGCTACATTCTCTCCCTGTTACTTCCTATGCTCTATTGTATGTCAAGGAGCTAATTCTATCTGTTACTTCCTATGCTCTGTCTGTCTGTGTGCTACATTCTATCTGTTACTTCCCATACTCTATTGTCTGTCAATGAGCTACATTCTATCTATTACTTCCCATGCTCTATTGTCTGTCTGTGTGCTACATTCTATCTGTTACTTCCTATGTTCTATTGTCTGTCTGTGTGCTACATTCTATCTGTTACTTCCTATGCTCTATTGTCTGTCTGTGTGCTACATTCTCTCCCTGTTTCTTCCTGTGCTCTATTGTCTGTCTGTGTGCTACATTCTCTCCCTGTTACTTCCTGTGCTCTATTGTCTGTCTGTGTGCTACATTCTCCCCTGGTTACTTCCTGTGCTATATTGTCTGTCTGTGTGCTACATTCTCCCCCTGTTACTTCCTGTGCTCTATTGTCTGTCTGTGTGCTACATTCTCCCCCTGTTACTTCCTATGCTCTATTGTCTGTATGTTACATTCTCCCACTGTTACTTCCTATGCTCTATTGTCTGTCAGTGAGCTACATTCTATCTATTACTTCCTGTGCTCTATTGTGTGTTGGTGAGCTACATTCTATCTCTGTTACTTCCTATGCTCTATTGTCTGTCTGTGTGCTACATTCTCCCACTGTTACTTCCTATGCACTATTGTCTGTCTGTGTGCTACATTCTCCCACTGTTACTTCCTATGCTCTATTGGTTGTCTGTGTGCTACATTCTCCCACTGTTACTTCCTGTGCTCTCTTGTCTGTCTGTGTGCTACATTCTCCCCCTGTTACTTCCTATGCTCTATTGTCTGTATGTGTGCTACATTCTCCCACGGTTACTTCCTATGCTCTATTGTCTGTCGGTGAGCTACATTCTATCTATTACTTCCTGTGCTCTATTGTCTGTCTGTGTGCTACATTCTCCCACTGTTACTTCCCATGCTCTATTGTCTGTCTGTGTGCTACATTCTCCCACTGTTACTTCCCATGCTCTATTGTCTGTCTGTGTGCTACATTCTCCCACTGTTACTTCCTATGCTCTATTGTCTGTCTGTGTGCTACGTTCTATCTGTTACTTCCTGTGCTCTATTGTCTGTCTGTGTGCTACATTCTCCCCCTGTTACTTCCTATGCTCTATTGTCTGTCTGTGTGCTACATTCTACCACTGTTACTTCCTATGCTCTATTGTCTGTCGGTGAGCTACATTCTATCTATTACTTCCTGTGCTCTATTGTCTGTCTGTGTGCTACATTCTCCCACTGTTACTTCCCATGCTCTATTGTCTGTCTGTGTGCTACATTCTCCCACTGTTACTTCCTATGCTCTATTGTCTGTCTGTGTGCTACATTCTCTCACTGTTACTTCCTACGCTCTATTGTCTGTCTGTGTGCTACATTCTATCTATTACTTCCTATGCTCTATTGTCTGTCTGTGTGCTACATTCTCCCACTGTTACTTCCTATGCTCTATTGTCTGTCTGTGTGCTACATTCTCCCACTGTTACTTCCTACGCTCTATTGTCTGTCTGTGTGCTACATTCTATCTGTTACTTTCTGTGCTCTATTGTCCGTCTGTGTGCTACATTCTCCCACTGTTACTTCCTATGCTCTATTGTCTGTCTGTGTGCTACATTCTCTCCCTGTTACTTCCCATGCTCTATTGTCTGTCTGTGTGCTACATTCTCCCACTGTTACTTCCTATGCTCTATTGTCTGTCTGTGTGCTACATTCTCTCCCTGTTACTTCCCATGCTCTATTGTCTGTCTGTGTGCTACATTCTCCCACTGTTACTTCCTATGCTCTATTGTCTGTCTGTGTGCTACATTCTCCCACTGTTACTTCCTACGCTCTATTGTCTGTCTGTGTGCTACATTCTATCTATTACTTCCTATGCTCTATTGTCTGTCTGTGTGCTACATTCTCCCACTGTTACTTCCCATGCTCTATTGTCTGTCTGTGTGCTACATTCTCCCACTGTTACTTCCTGTGCTCTATTGTCTGTCTGTGTGCTACATTCTCCCACTGTTACTTCCTATGCTCTATTGTCTGTCTGTGTGCTACATTCTCCCACTGTTACTTCCTGTGCTCTATCGTCTGTCTGTGTGCTACATTCTCCCCCTGTTACTTCCTATGCTCTATTGTCTGTCTGTGTGCTACATTCTCCCACTGTTACTTCCCATGCTCTATTGTCTGTCTGTGTGCTACATTCTCCCACTGTTACTTCCTATGCTCTATTGTCTGTCTGTGTGCTACATTCTCTCACTGTTACTTCCTACGCTCTATTGTCTGTCTGTGTGCTACATTCTATCTATTACTTCCTATGCTCTATTGTCTGTCTGTGTGCTACATTCTCCCACTGTTACTTCCTATGCTCTATTGTCTGTCTGTGTGCTACATTCTCCCACTGTTACTTCCTACGCTCTATTGTCTGTCTGTGTGCTACATTCTATCTGTTACTTCCTGTGCTCTATTGTCCGTCTGTGTGCTACATTCTCCCACTGTTACTTCCTATGCTCTATTGTCTGTCTGTGTGCTACATTCTCTCCCTGTTACTTCCCATGCTCTATTGTCTGTCTGTGTGCTACATTCTCCCACTGTTACTTCCTATGCTCTATTGTCTGTCTGTGTGCTACATTCTCCCACTGTTACTTCCTACGCTCTATTGTCTGTCTGTGTTCTACATTCTATCTATTACTTCCTATACTCTATTGTCTGTCTGTGTGCTACATTCTCCCACTGTTACTTCCTATGCTCTATTGTCTGTCTGTGTGCTACATTCTCCCACTGTTACTTCCTACGCTCTATTGTCCGTCTGTGTGCTACATTCTCCCACTGTTACTTCCTATGCTCTATTGTCTGTCTGTGTGCTACATTCTCTCCCTGTTACTTCCCATGCTCTATTGTCTGTCTGTGTGCTACATTCTCCCACTGTTACTTCCTATGCTCTATTGTCTGTCGATGAGCTAATTCTATCTGTTACTTCCTATGCTCTATTGTCTGTCTGTGTGCTACATTCTATCTGTTACTTTCCATGCTCTATTGTCTGTCAATGAGCTACATTCTATCTATTACTTCCCATGCTCTATTGTCTGTCTGTGTGCTACATTCTATCTGTTACTTCCTATGCTCTATTATCTGTCTGTGTGCTACATTCTCCCACTGTTACTTCCTATGCTCTATTGTCTGTCAATGAGCTAATTCTATCTGTTACTTCCTATGCTCTATTGTCTGCCAGTGAGCTACATTCTATCTGTTACTTCCTATGCTCTCTTGTGTGTCGGTGAGCTACATTCTTCTTCTTCTTCTTCTTCGTTCATCCGGAGTTTTTTTCCCGGATGTGATTGCGTTGTGCCTGTTTACAGCAGAGCTGCGTTCTTGCGCCGTTAGGCCGACACATCCGACTTCTGCGGGCATTTGTTGACCGGGTTAACCTTCCCGGGGGTTTCTTAGGACGTTTGACTCTCACTGTTGTGGTGTTATCCCCCATCCCAGCTGGTCCATATAGAACAGCCAAAGATCCTGGTCAGCCCTCAAGGGAAGGCAGGGGCAGACCATGGGCATTCCCCGCCATCCAAGGAGGCTTCCATACTTGCAGAGCCGATACATAGTGCTCTGGTACTGGGCTCACCCAAGGAATCGTCACGTCCTGCACATGGCTGCTTAGCCTCACTTCCGTATATTGGGCCTTCCGTTCACCATAGGCTGTTCTTCCGGAAACCAGAAGTATGCAGTCTGCAGATGACATCCACACAGTGAGCTTTCGATTCGGACTTTCCATGTAATGGATTTGCTATCCAAGCAATATTCCATTTCTTGCCACTAGGACACTTTTCCACCTTTTATGAAGTCCACACAGTGGGCTTTAGATTCGGACTTTCCACGTAATGGATTTGCTATCCAAGCAATATTCCATTTCATGCCACTAGGACACTTTTCCACCTTTTATGAAGCCCACACAATGGGCTTTTGATTCGGACTTTCCACGTAATGGATTTGCTATCCAAGCAATATTCCATTTCGTGCCACTAGGACACTTTTCCACCTTTTATGAAGCCCACACAGCGAGCTTTCGATTCGGACTTTCCACATAATGGATTTGCTATCCAAGCAATATTCCATTTCATGCCTCTGGGTCTTCATGCACCTTTAAATGTCAACCTGTATGTAGTTAAAGTAAGCTGCGGTCAACTTGAGCTTGTTGATATCTCCATAGAGCTTGTCCTCAAATGAAGCAGGTGTGGGCCAAAATATCTTTCTCTGTTCTGCATACGTTGGGCAATTCTGCAGCAAATGTTTTGCTGTCATTTTTCCAGTTCTACAATTACATTCATCAGTATCTCCTATCTTTAGTTTATTGAACAAGAGGTATATCAGCCTGTTATGTCCTGTGCGGAGTCTGAAGATTGCTACTTGTTCTCTTCGGTCGAGTTTGTAATATGCATCATCCTTCTGATGGCCTGGATGCTCTGATTCCCATTTGGTTCTATAAGTGCTTTTTATCAACCTCTTTGCCTCATTATAGGTAATGTCTATGTCAGGCTGTGGTAGTCGTCCGCCCTCTTTTGCCAGTCTGTCAGCCTCTTCATTTCCAGGTATACTGCAATGTGATGGGATCCACTGTATTACAACTTTTTTGGATTTCTGGCATAGACCATGGAGTGCTGCTCTTAGGTCAGTTAGTTCTGTGCTGTTATTGCTCTTCAGTATTGAGACAGCTGACTTTGCATCTGTGAAGATAGCTATTTGGTTCTCTTTATTTTCCTCCATCAGGAGCATTTCTGCTGCAGTTTTCAAAGCCTCTACCTCCGCTTTGAAGTTACTTGAAAATTTTCCAGTTGCCATTGAATGTGTTTTTTTCACTCCATTTTTTAAATTTAGGAGAATTCCTCCTCCTCCATTCTCTATTGAATTTTTGGCTGATCCATCTGTATATGCATGGGTCCAATTGCTGCTTGGGTAATGTTGTTTTATGTAGTTTAGGGTTATTTCTCTTCTTTCGGTTTCATGCTGAGTGTTCTTTTTCTCAATACCAGGAATGTTTTCTATCATCTCAGGCAGTTGCTGCTGTCTCCAAGCTGGGAACTTGTGTGCATTGTGTATGGGCTTGACTGTTGATATGTTAAGTATAGGATCTGCCCTAATCCTTCGTTTTGCAGTTTCTACAAAGTTGCTACGCTTCAGTCTTCCCTTTCCAAAACCATTAAATCTGTTGTACATAGGGTGGTCTGTCAATCTTCTAAATTTTTCTGCTTGTTGCTGGGCTCTGCTATCTCTTCTATCCTGCATTTTTTGTAAACAAGTGATCTGTGTGCTACATTCTCCCACTGTTACTTCCTATGCTCTATTGTCTGTCTGTGTGCTACATTCTCTCCCTGTTACTTCCCATGCTCTATTGTCTGTCTGTGTGCTACATTCTCCCACTGTTACTTCCTATGCTCTATTGTCTGTCTGTGTGCTACATTCTCCCACTGTTACTTCCTACACTCTATTGTCTGTCTGTGTGCTACATTCTATCTATTACTTCCTATGCTCTATTGTCTGTCTGTGTGCTACATTCTCCCACTGTTACTTCCTATGCTCTATTGTCTGTCTGTGTGCTACATTCTCCCACTGTTACTTCCTACGCTCTATTGTCCGTCTGTGTGCTACATTCTCCCACTGTTACTTCCTATGCTCTATTGTCTGTCTGTGTGCTACATTCTCTCCCTGTTACTTCCCATGCTCTATTGTCTGTCTGTGTGCTACATTCTCCCACTGTTACTTCCTATGCTCTATTGTCTGTCGATGAGCTAATTCTATCTGTTACTTCCTATGCTCTATTGTCTGTCTGTGTGCTACATTCTATCTGTTACTTCCCATGCTCTATTGTCTGTCAATGAGCTACATTCTATCTATTACTTCCCATGCTCTATTGTCTGTCTGTGTGCTACATTCTATCTGTTACTTCCTATGCTCTATTATCTGTCTGTGTGCTACATTCTCCCACTGTTACTTCCTATGCTCTATTGTCTGTCAATGAGCTAATTCTATCTGTTACTTTCTATGCTCTATTGTCTGCCAGTGAGTTACATTCTATCTGTTACTTCCTATGCTCTATTGTGTGTCGGTGAGCTACATTCTATCTCTGTTACTTCCTATGCTCTATTGTCTGTCTGTGTGCTACATTCTGTCCCTGTTACTTTCTGTGCTCTATTGTCTGTCTGTGTGCTACATTCTCCCCCTGTTACATCCTGTGCTCTATTGTCTGTCGGTGAGCTACATTCTATCTCTGTTACTTCCTATGCTCTATTGTCTGTGTGTGCTACATTCTCCCCCTGTTACTTCCCATGCTGTATTGTCTGTCCTTGTGCTATATTCTGTCCTTGTTACTTCCAATGCTCTATAGTCTGTCCTTGTACTACATTCTCTCCCTATTACTTCCCACGCTTTATACTCTGTCCTTGTACTATATTCTCTCCCTATACCTCCCACTCTTTATACTCTGTCCATGTACTACATTCTCTCCTTGTTACTTCCTAAGCTCTATTGTCTGCCTATTATGCTACATCCTCTCCTTGTTACTTCCCATGCTCTATTGTCTGTCTATGTGCTACATTCTCTCCCTGTTACTTCCCATGCTCTATTGCCTGTCTGTCTGTGCTATATTCTTCCCCGTGACTTCCCATGCTCTATTGTCTGTCTGTCTGTGCTACATTCTCTCCCTGTTACTTCCCATGCTCTATTGTCTGTCTGTCTGTGCTACATTCTCTCTCTGTTACTTCTCATGCTCTATTGTCTGTCTGTGTGCTACATTAATCCTTAATCTTGTCTATTCTACATCTGACTTGTTTCATGTTCTATATTCTCCCTCTGTCTTGTTTCATGCTGTCATATCTGTCCTTGTTATGTATTCTCACTGTCTTGTCTTATGCTGTATTGTCTGTCTGTGTTTTATTTTCTCTCTGTTTTGCCGTATGCTGTATTATTTGTCTGTATTCTATTTTCTCTTTGTCTTGTCTTATGCTGTATTGTCTGTCTGTGCTCTATATTCTCTCTCTATCTTGTCTGTCATTTGTCTGGATTCTTCCCATATCATGTCTCATGTTGTATTGTCTGTCCACATTCTATTCTACCTCTGTCTAGTCTCATGCTGAATTGTCTGTCTGTGTTCTGTATTCTCCTCCGTCCTGTCTGTCCCATGTTGTGTTGCCTATCCCATGACCCCCTCCGGTCTTAGAATCTATGTAGTTTAATCTTGACTATTGTTCCTTGTCACTGGACTAGACCCAGTTCTCTGTGTGGATGTCACACAATGCAGTTACACTATACTACAATGCAGCCTGTTTGATTAACATGATTATTATTATTAATATTAGTTTTTGTTGATGATGATAATGATAATGGTTGTGATGATAATAACTGCAGAAATAAGGTTCCCACAGAAATCACAAGGCTGCGTCACACAGGCAAACACGTCCCTGTGGGTATCAGTGTACACAAGATGCGTGTTCTCTGGCCATTTCTCACGACATTCAAACAGAAGATATGTTCTGCACTGGGGTTCTCATGTCTGTTGGGCGTAACGCATATGCGTGAGCACACACGCCATAGACATACACCACAGACACACATACACATACACTATATACAGACAGCATAGACAGACATCATTCGCTATATGCACACTATATACACATAACATTCATATAATAGACACTCAGTATAGACGCATACAACTTAACATAGACTCACTGTAGACACATAACATAGACACACATACAATGGACACGTATCTTAGGCACACATACAATATACACATAACATAGATATACATACAATAGATACATAATATAGACACATATACAATAGACACATAACATAGGCACGCATACAAAAGACACACAACATAGATATACACACAATAGACACATAATATAGAAACATATACAATGGGCACATAACATAGACATATATATATATATATAAAAAACACACAGCTTAGATATACATACACAATACGCACAACATAGACGCATACAATAGACACACATACAAAAGACACACAACATAGATATACATAAATAGACACATAACATAGATATACACACAATATAGATATACACACAATAGGCACTCATACAAAAGACACATAACAGACAGCAAACATGGCATCAGATGTAAGATAAACTAAACACCTCCACTATCAGATACATATTTCAGGGCATGTCTCCTCAAAGTGGGAAATTTATCATTGCTTAAGTAATGTTTACAGAACTCAAGTTGGCTGGGTAGGACCAGGCTGAATGACTTCACGAACCTTATAAGGTCTGCTGGCGTATATTTCAGTCACTTAAAATCATGAGTATATTACTTTACAAGAGTGATCTTCTATTTGGGAACACACACACATGCATTCTCCCACACATGCGTGTGAACACACAAACACACATTGTAACCCTACAGTTTGCTAGTCCAATAATTCTGTAATCACTTTCTTGTCGTTCTCAGTCACAACAGACAAGTGACAACCTTTGACCATCCACGGCATGGACCATCACAAGCAGCAAGCAGGTGAGATGTTGTGGGCTTCTTGTGTATACCTTTACTGTTCTCACCCACACAGCAGCTAAGCAGAGCTGTTGTGGTTGTTGCTGAGAGCCTTGTCATCTTGTCTTCTTGACTCTGGCATGAACTGTTGGAATCTGTGACTACTGATAGCTGGTCTCCTTTCCATCTGGCTATGAAAGCAGCACACTCAATCTGAACACACATTGGAGCTCATTATTTGGGGTGTGCAAGATGTGGGCGCTGGTTGTCTCTTATTGTAATGGCTTAGGCATTCATGTCTCTCCACAGATCTCTGTCCTTGGTCTACTGATGATATTCCTCATTGCCACCATCCTCGATCTTTAAGCATAATTTTTCTTGGCGTGCCTCCGCCTTTATTACTACTGATATTTTCCTTCAAGATGTTTTCTTATGCCTCTCTTCTCATTATGTGACCAAAGAAAATTGTGTCTCACTTTCTTATATTTGTATATGTTATCCTACTTTCTTATGTTTGCATATGCTATCCTACTTTCTTATGTTTGTATATGCTATCCCACTTTCTTATGTTTGTAAATGCTATCCCACTTTCTTATGTTTGTATATGCTATCCCACTTTCTTATGTTTGCATAAGCTATCCCACTTTCTTATGTTTGTATATGCTATCCTACTTTCTTATGTTTGTATATGCTATCCCACTTTCTTATGTTTGCATAAGCTATATCACTTTCTTATGTTTGTATATGCTATCCTACTTTCTTATGTTTGTATATGCTATCCCACTTTCTTATGTTTGCATAAGCTATCCCACTTTCTTATGTTTGTATATGCTATCCTACTTTCTTATGTTTGTATATGCTATCCTACTTTCTTATGTTTGTAAATGCTATCCTACTTTCTTATGTTTGTAAATGCTATCCTACTTACTTATGTTTGTATATGCTATCCCACTTTCTTATATTTGTATATGTTATCCTACTTTCTTATGTTTGCATATGCTATCCTACTTTCTTATGTTTGTATATGCTATCCCACTTTCTTATGTTTGTAAATGCTATCCCACTTTCTTATGTTTGTATATGCTATCCCACTTTCTTATGTTTGCATAAGCTATCCCACTTTCTTATGTTTGTATATGCTATCCTACTTTCTTATGTTTGTATATGCTATCCCACTTTCTTATGTTTGCATAAGCTATCCCACTTTCTTATGTTTGTATATGCTATCCTACTTTCTTATGTTTGTATATGCTATCCCACTTTCTTATGTTTGCATAAGCTATCCCACTTTCTTATGTTTGTATATGCTATCCTACTTTCTTATGTTTGTATATGCTATCCTACTTTCTTATGTTTGTAAATGCTATCCTACTTTCTTATGTTTGTAAATGCTATCCTACTTTCTTATGTTTGTATATGCTATCCCACTTTCTTATGTTTGTAAATGCTATCCTACTTTCTTATGTTTATAAATGCTATCCCACTTTCTTATGTTTGTATATGCTATCCTACTTTCTTATGTTTGTATATGCTATCCTACTTTCTTATGTTTGTAAATGCTATCCTACTTTCTTATGTTTGTAAATGCTATCCTACTTTCTTATGTTTGTATATGCTATCCTACTTTCTTATGTTTGTAAATGCTATCCCACTTTCTTATGTTTGTATAAGCTATCCCACTTTCTTATGTTTGTATATGCTATCCTACTTTCTTATGTTTGTATAAGCTATCCCACTTTCTTATGTTTGTATATGCTATCCTACTTTCTTATGTTTGTATATGCTATCCCACTTTCTTATGTTTGCATAAGGTATCCCACTTTCTTATGTTTGTATATGCTATCCTACTTTCTTATGTTTGTATATGCTATCCCACTTTCTTATGTTTGCATAAGCTATCCCACTTTCTTATGTTTGTATATGCTATCCTACTTTCTTATGTTTGTAAATGCTATCCTACTTTCTTATGTTTGTAAATGCTATCCTACTTTCTTATGTTTGTAAATGCTATCCTACTTTCTTATGTTTGTATATGCTATCCCACTTTCTTATGTTTGTAAATGCTATCCTACTTTCTTATGTTTGTAAATGCTATCCCACTTTCTTATGTTTGTATATGCTATCCTACTTTCTTATGTTTGTATATGCTATCCTACTTTTTTATGTTTGTATATGCTATCCTACTTTCTTATGTTTGCATAAGCTATCCCACTTTCTTATGTTTGTAAATGCTATCCTACTTTCTTATGTTTGTATATGCTATCCTACTTTCTTATGTTTGTATATGCTATCCTACTTTCTTATGTTTGTATATGCTATCCTACTTTTTTTTGTTTGTATATGCTATCCTACTTTCTTATGTTTGTATATGCTATCCTACTTTCTTATGTTTGTATATGCTATCCTACTTTCTTATGTTTGTATATGCTATCCTACTTTCTTATGTTTGTAAATGCTATCCCACTTTCTTATGTTTGTATAAGCTATCCCACTTTCTTATGTTTGTAAATGCTATCCCACTTTCTTATGTTTGTAAATGCTATCCT
The DNA here is from genome assembly GCA_963921405.1 of Cepaea hortensis. Taxonomy (NCBI): domain Eukaryota; kingdom Metazoa; phylum Mollusca; class Gastropoda; order Stylommatophora; family Helicidae; genus Cepaea; species Cepaea hortensis. Next base: position 224,059,312 of record OY992876.1, on the reverse strand, counting down.
ACTTTCTTATGTTTGTATATGCTATCCTACTTTCTTATGTTTGTAAATGCTATTCTTCTTTCTTATGTTTGTATAAGCTATCCCACTTTTTTATGTTTGTATATGCTATCCTACTTTCTTATGTTTGTATATGCTATCCTACTTTCTTATGTTTGTATATGCTATCCTACTTTCTTATGTTTGTATATGCTATCCTACTTTCTTATGTTTGTAAATGCTATCCCACTTTCTTATGTTTGTATAAGCTATCCCACTTTCTTATGTTTGTAAATGCTATCCCACTTTCTTATGTTTGTATATGCTATCCTACTTTCTTATGTTTGTATAAGCTATCCCACTTTCTTATGTTTGTATATGCTATCCTACTTTTTTATGTTTGTATATGTTATCCTACTTTCTTATGTTTGCATACGCTATCCCACTTTCTTATGTTTGTAAATGCTATCCTACTTTCTTATGTTTGTATATGCTATCATATGTTATCCTACTTTTTTATGTTTGTATATGCTATCCTACTTTCTTATGTTTGTAAATGCTATCCTACTTTCTTATGTTTGTATATGATATCCTACTTTCTTATGTTTGTATATGCTATCCTACTTTTTTATGTTTGTATATGCTATCCTACTTTCTTATGTTTGCATAAGCTATCCCACTTTCTTATGTTTGTAAATGCTATCCTACTTTCTTATGTTTGTATATGCTATCCTACTTTCTTATGTTTGTATATGCTATCCTACTTTCTTATGTTTGTATATGCTATCCTACTTTTGTTTGTTTGTATATGCTATCCTACTTTCTTATGTTTGTATATGCTATCCTACTTTCTTATGTTTGTATATGCTATCCTACTTTCTTATGTTTGTATATGCTATCCTACTTTCTTATGTTTGTAAATGCTATCCCACTTTCTTATGTTTGTATAAGCTATCCCACTTTCTTATGTTTGTAAATGCTATCCCACTTTCTTATGTTTGTATATGCTATCCTACTTTCTTATGTTTGTATAAGCTATCCCACTTTCTTATGTTTGTATATGCTATCCTACTTTCTTATGTTTGTATATGCTATCCTACTTTTTTTATGTTTGTATATGTTATCCTACTTTCTTATGTTTGCATACGCTATCCCACTTTCTTATGTTTGTAAATGCTATCCTACTTTCTTATGTTTGTATATGCTATCATATGCTATCCTACTTTTTTATGTTTGTATATGCTATCCTACTTTCTTATGTTTGCATAAGCTATCCCACTTTCTTATGTTTGTATATGCTATCCTACTTTCTTATGTTTGTATATGCTATCCTACTTTTTTAATGTTTGTATATGCTATCCTACTTTCTTATGTTTGCATAAGCTATCCCACTTTCTTATGTTTGTATATGCTATCCTACTTTCTTATGTTTGTATATGCTATCCTACTTTTTTATGTTTGTATATGCTATCCTACTTTCTTATGTTTGTATATGCTATCCTACTTTCTTATGTTTGTATATGCTATCCTACTTTCTTATGTTTGTATATGCTATCCTACTTTCTTATGTTTGTATATGCTATCCTACTTTCTTATGTTTGTATATGCTATCCTACTTTCTTATGTTTGTATATGCTATCCTACTTTCTTATGTTTGTAAATGCTATCCTACTTTCTTATGTTTGTATATGCTATCCTACTTTTTTATGTTTGTATATGCTATCCTACTTTTTTATGTTTGTATATGCTATCCTACTTTCTTATGTTTGTATATGCTATCCTACTTTTTTATGTTTGTATATGCTATCCTACTTTCTTATGTTTGCATAAGCTATCCTACTTTCTTATGTTTGTATATGCTATCCTACTTTCTTATGTTTGTATATGCTATCCTACTTTCTTATGTTTGTAAATGCTATCCTACTTTCTTATGTTTGTAAATGCTATCCTACTTTCTTATGTTTGTATATGCTATCCTACTTTTTTATGTTTGTATATGCTATCCTACTTTTTTATGTTTGTATATGCTATCCTACTTTCTTATGTTTGTATATGCTATCCTACTTTTGATGTTTGTATATGCTATCCTACTTTCTTATGTTTGTATATGCTATCCTACTTTCTTATGTTTGTATATGCTATCCTACTTTTTTATGTTTGTATATGCTATCCTACTTTTTTATGTTTGTATATGCTATCCTACTTTTATATGTTTGTATATGCTATCCTACTTTCTTATGTTTGTATGTGCTATCCTACTTTCTTATGTTTGTATATGCTATCCTACCTTTGTATGTTTGTATATGCTATCCTACTTTTTTTATCTTTGTATATGCTATCTTACTTTTTTATGTTTGTATATGCTATCCTACTTTCTTATGTTTGTATATGCTATACTACTTTCTTATGTTTGTATATGCTATACTACTTTCTGTAGCCTTTTCCAGGCAGTAGTTGTTATTTACATTGGCCATTTGCACCATTTATCTAAGAAACCACATCTCCAAGCTCTTCTTAATGTGGTTGTTAATATTCCAAGATTCTTTGCCATAAAGCAAAACAGGTTGCACATCACATGTCTGAGCTCTCTTTCTGGCATTCAATGAAAGTGATGGATTGCATAATATACTGTCTATCACAATGATGGATATTGAATGTGACTCTCTGGCAGTCTTGCAGCTTGAGAAGGCGTAGATCAGTGCCAAGATCATGGTCTGCCCTTCTTTTGCTAGTGAAACTAGCTTCCGTTGTGGAGAACACCAGTTGGGAAGTGACTCTCTGGCAGTCTTGCAGCTTGAGAAGGTTGTAGGTCACTGCTGAGATCATGGTCTGTCCTTCTTTTGCTAGTGAGACTAGCTTCCGTTGTGGAGAACACCAGTTGGGAAGTGACTCTCTGGCAGTCTTGCAGCTTGAGAAGGTTGTAGGTCACTGCTGAGATCATGGCCTGGTTGAGATTTCTGTCTAAGACATCCTGATATGCCTCCCCAAAGCTGTGAAGTTCCAGTACAGATCCTGCACTTCTCGCTGGTGTCTGAGCTTGGAGAGGGGAATGAGAACTCTTGCAGCACTGTCCCTGGTGATATGGCAGAAGAAGCTTCAGCTTGACTCTGATGTACAAGTGAATGAATGATGAAAACCTGACGGTGTGGAGAGAGCTTGAGATGATGCGCTCGAGGCTTGTGTTGAACACTCATCATCAAGCTGAAATAGAAGACATAATAAGCGTTTTGTGAAATCATTGTTTAATACTGTATTTTATTTGATTCATGTTAAGAAAAAGATTTACACAAATTTAAATGTGATGGTTGGGGTTCAAGATGAAGAGTTAATTACACATCATGTGTTGTGAAGAATTTTAAGAGTTCTCCAAAGATGTGATCCACTGTATTTACAGCTCATTGCCAAGAAGTGCTCCTGTACAGCAGAGTCTAGATGGGGCACACAACAAGGAAAACTTTAAGAGGGGAGAGGTCAAGCAAAGGTATAGAAACTTGTGATTCTAATAACAAGATCATATTCTCTTGAACATAATAAAGATGCTCCCATGGGAGAAATAACACGTATGGAATATAACAATATAGGGTTAGCAGCCCACAAGCAAGAAACAGAATAGGCTAAGGAAGGCAGGCAGGCAGGCAGGCAAGTACAGAACAAAGAAAAGCAGACAGGCAGGCAAATGACAAGCTAGCAGACAAGTAGGAAAGAAAGAAACAAATGACAGAAGAAAAAGAAAGAAAGAAAGAAATGACAAACATAAAAAAGGGAAAGAAAGAAATGACTAACAGAAAAGAAAGAAAGAAAGAAATGACAAATAGAAAATATGGAAAAAAGGTAAGACAGGAAGAAAGAAAGAAAGAAAGAAAGAAAGACATTGTTTAAAAAGGTGCTTATACAAGTGCATTAATGACAGCAGTAATTTACGACCTGATGCACTTGCCATTGTCTATGTGACACAACTTCCACTTGCTATAACCCGGTCTATTACACTTGTAGACTGCCTTACAGTGTCTCCTGATACTAAATGCTGTTGACCTCGCTGATTTACATGCAGACATTAACCTTGAAGCAGACGCCAACAGAAAGGTGAACCATCAATTCAAATAGCCGGCTCAAGTCATAAAACTTTTAATGAGGCAGCAAAATATTAACAATAATGGATCAGAAATGTCACTATGCCAGTTTTCTGTTGGCGTTTTAGAAATGACAAATTCTTGTTGTGACAGTTTAGTGGCTCAGTGCTTGCGTCTAGCTGTGGTATAGTATGTTAGATGTTTCCTGACTTCAGTTTTGTGTTGCTGTGAGGAAATGACAAATTCTTGTTGTGACAGTGGCTCAGTGCTTGCTTGCATCTAGTTGTGGGGTAGTATGTTAGATGTTTCCTGCCTTCAGCACTCAGTTATGTGAAGGTAAGCAGTTTTATTCTGCATTAACATGTTTAAACAGTGGGCTATCTTGAATCTAGATGATGTTGTATTTGAACACAAGGTCCAGTTTGAACATGTCTCATTCTACATAATAATATAAAAACGTATCTCCAGCAGGAACCTGAAGTCAGTCTGTGATGTAAAAGAGCCATGACATTTTGTAGCCCAGAATGCTTTGAGGAATAGTGGCCAGTCCTGTCCTCTCTTGGTGGACAATGAATGCAGGCCTTAACCCTGGTCAGACCATGTTTATGACGTTATGAACAGACCTCTTCCTTCTACATGGTGCTGTCTATCAATGATTGCCTGTTGCATGAGGAAACACAGACCAGTGGCTACAAGTAACTATGACTGATGAATTCAGGAATCCAGTACATTACTTTCTGGAAGGATTAGGTTAGAGGACAAGGCAGAAGCATGTGTAGCCAACTGAAACTATAAATATCCATCATCTTGGACATCTTCTAAGCAGACGGAACACATATGACCATGACCCAAGTGTGACCACATCGGTGTTGGGTGACAATTTCTGAAGCAGATGAAGCACATATGGGCAGAACCCAAGTGTGACCACATCGGTGTTGGGTGACAGTTTCTGAAGCAGATGAAGCACATATGGGCAGGACCCAAGTGTTATGACATCGGCTGACAATTCCTGACATTTCTTTTTGTCACTATTGTTATTCTACATGTCTACACATGAAGTCCACTTGCATGGATGTGTGTGGCTGTGTGTGTGAGCTGTCGGGGACCCTCAAATGTGTTTGTGTGAGTGTTTGTCTACGTGGGCCTGCAGCTTGTGTGTAAACTTGGCCCATTGATTTTGTGATGGATAATTGTCATGATATCAATACCCAGTAGTCATTGCCCGGATCAGTTTGCGAGGTATTGATTGATATTGTCATAGGCAGTGGAAGGAAAGTAATTTTACCGCTCTGTATCCAGGTCTCGCTCTGTTCTGTATTCGCTCTCAAACCGTGTCTATTTCTTTTTTCTCTGTGTTTAAAGCTTGTCTTCTTCACTCCCTCTCAAACCATGTCTGTCTCTTTTCTCGCTGTGCTTAAAGTTGGTCTTTTTCATTCCCTCTCAAACCATGTCCTATCTCTTCTGTGAGAGCTGTGGTGGTGTAGTGGCTAGCACACTTGCCTAACAGCTGGTGGTCATGAGTTCAAATTCACATGGATGTGGATTCTTAAAATGGACCCGAGCTACTTGGTCGTCCCAGCCTAAAAGGGGTACCAGGACATATATTTGGAAGTAACGGTGGCTTGTGTGCTATTGATCACATCACACCTGGAGAACCAGTGGGCCTGTATAAACATGGGACTAGTACCATATGCCCACAGTGTGCAATAATAATTCTGTATCTATTTTTTCCCCCTTGTTTAATACTGACATCTCTTCTATCAAGTCGGCAGCCTGTCTGAGCTTGTCCTCATCACCATAGTTTTCCTGTCACTTGGTAAGGTCATTGTTGCTCAGCATCTTTCCTGGACCAAATAATCTGGCAGGACTTGACCCACCATTTGTTTGCCCTCCCCACATGGACACAGATCTTTTTGTCCAATCTTCAGTTTTCTCGACATTGTTTCACACCCATCAGCCTGCCTACCTATCAGCCCACCTGCCTGTCTGCCTGTCTGTACAAAGACACTGTATGTTCCTGCAGTGCTGATGAGTTAAGAATGTCAGCCTTCCGATGCTCTGACTGATTACAGGCAAGCTGTGGCACACAGCTATTCTGTGATGAAATAAACTGATGTAAACATGGCTTGATCTCTGAGACACAAGTCAGCTCAACAGGGTAGTTCAGTTACATTCAACAGAAGCCGGACACTTGGATGTCATGTCCCCCAGAGGTGGCTGCCAGAAGTTTCAGCAAAGTTAATGTGAAAAATTCATGTCATGGGGACAGCCAGGGACCTCTTGTGACCCCCAAAACCTTGCGATGTTTATATTGTATGTTAGGTTATCTTATTGTAATTGATCTGTGATATCTTTCTCTGCAGAAGTGTGAAAGCACCAACAGCCAGACGCAATCCCAATTCAGAAGTTGTCAGGAGAGGTTGGCTTCATCGTCTGGTAAGAAAGCATCTGTCTTACTGTTCACATCTTTATCTTACTGTTCATATCTGTATCTTACTGTTCATATTTTTATCTTACTGTTCACATCTTTATCTTACTGTTCACATCTTTATCTTACTGTTATATCTTTATCTTACTGTTCACATCTTTATCTTACTGTTCACATCTTTATCTTACTGTTCACATCTTTATCTTACTGTTCATATCTTTATCTTACTGTTCACATCTTTATCTTACTGTTATATCTTTATCTTACTGTTATATCTTTATCTTCTGTTCACATCCACGCCTTACTGTTATATCTTTATCTTACTGTTCATATCTGTATCTTACTGTTCATATATTTATCTTACTGTTCACATCTTTATCTTACTGTTCATATCTTTATCTTACTGTTCACATCTTTATCTTACTGTTCACATCTTTATCTTACTGTTCATATCTTTATCTTACTGTTCACATCTTTATCTTACTGTTCACATCTTTATCTTACTGTTCACATCTTTATCTTACTGTTCATATCTTTATCTTACTGTTCACATCTTTATCTTACTGTTCACATCTTTATCTTACTGTTCACATCTTTATCTTACTGTTCACATCTTTATCTTACTGTTCACATCTTTATCTTACTGTTCATATATGTATCTTACTGTTCATATCTTTATCTTACTGTTCATATCTGTATCTTACTGTTCATATCTTTATCTTACTGTTCATATCTTTACCTTACTGTTCACATCTTTATCTTACTGTTCACATCTTTATCTTACTGTTCATATCTTTATCTTACTGTTCATATCTTTATCTTACTGTTCACATCTTTATCTTACTGTTCATATCTTTATCTTACTGTTCATATCTTTATCTTACTGTTCATATCTGTTTCTTACTGTTCACATCTTTATCTTACCGTTATATCTTTATCTTACTGTTCACATCTTTATCTTACTGTTCACATCTTTATCTTACTGTTCACATCTTTATCTTACTGTTATATCTTTATCTTACTGTTCACATCTTTATCTTACTGTCCACATCTTTATCTTACTGTTCACATCTTTATCTTACTGTTATATCTTTATCTTACTGTTCACATCTTTATCTTACTGTTCACATCTTTATCTTACTGTTCATATCTTTATCTTACTGTTCACATCTTTATCTTACTGTTATATCTTTATCTTACTGTTATATCTTTATCTTCTGTTCACATCCACACCTTACTGTTATATCTTTATCTTACTGTTCATATCTGTATCTTACTGTTCATATCTTTATCTTACTGTTCATATCTTTATCTTACTGTTCACATCTTTATCTTACTGTTCATATCTTTATCTTACTGTTCACATCTTTATCTTACTGTTCACATCTTTATCTTACTGTTCACATCTTTATCTTACTGTTCACATCTTTATCTTACTGTTCACATCTTTATCTTACTGTTCACATCTTTATCTTACTGTTCACATCTTTATCTTACTGTTCACATCTGTATCTTACTGTACATATCTTTATCTTACTGTTCATATCTTTATCTTACTGTTCATATCTTTATCTTACTGTTCACATCTTTATCTTACTGTTCATATCTGTATCTTACTGTTCATATCTTTATCTTACTGTTCATATCTTTATCTTACTGTTCACATCTTTATCTTACTGTTCATATCTTTATCTTACTGTTCATATCTTTATCTTACTGTTCACATCTTTATCTTACTGTTCACATCTTTATCTTACTGTTCACATCTGTATCTTACTGTACATATCTTTATCTTACTGTTCATATCTTTATCTTACTGTTCATATCTTTATCTTACTGTTCACATCTTTATCTTACTGTTCATATCTGTATCTTACTGTTCATATCTTTATCTTACTGTTCATATCTTTATCTTACTGTTCACATCTTTATCTTACTGTTCATATCTTTATCTTACTGTTCATATCTTTATCTTACTGTTCATATCTGTATCTTACTGTTCACATCTTTATCTTACTGTTCATATCTTTACCTTACTGTTCACATCTTTATCTTACTGTTCACATCTTTATCTTACTGTTCATATCTTTATCTTACTGTTCATATCTTTATCTTACTGTTCACATCTTTATCTTACTGTTCATATCTTTATCTTACTGTTCATATCTTTATCTTACTGTTCATATCTGTTTCTTACTGTTCACATCTTTATCTTACCGTTATATCTTTATCTTACTGTTCACATCTTTATCTTACTGTTCACATCTTTATCTTACTGTTCACATCTTTATCTTACTGTTATATCTTTATCTTACTGTTCACATCTTTATCTTACTGTCCACATCTTTATCTTACTGTTCACATCTTTATCTTACTGTTATATCTTTATCTTACTGTTCACATCTTTATCTTACTGTTCATATCTTTATCTTACTGTTCACATCTTTATCTTACTGTTCATATCTTTATCTTACTGTTCATATCTTTATCTTACTGTTCACATCTGTATCTTACTGTTCATATCTTTATCTTACTGTTCATATCTTTATCTTACTGTTCACATCTTTATCTTACTGTTCATATCTTTATCTTACTGTTCATATCTTTATCTTACTGTTCATATCTGTATCTTACTGTTCACATCTTTATCTTACCGTTATATCTTTATCTTACTGTTCACATCTTTATCTTACTGTTCACATCTTTATCTTACTGTTCACATCTTTATCTTACTGTTATATCTTTATCTTACTGTTCACATCTTTATCTTACTGTTCATATCTGTATCTTACTGTTCATATCTTTATCTTACTGTTCATATATGTATCTTACTGTTCACATCTTTATCTTACTGTTCACATCTTTATCTTACTGTTCACATCTTTATCTTACTGTTATATCTTTATCTTACTGTTCACATCTTTATCTTACTGTTCATATCTTTATCTTACTGTTCACATCTTTATCTTACTGTTATATCTTTATCTTACTGCTCATATCTGTATCTTACTGTTCATATCTTTATCTTACTGTTCATATCTTTATCTTACTGTTCATATCTGTATCTTACTGTTCATTTCTTTATCTTACTGTTCACATCTTTATCTTACTGTTCATATCTTTATCTTACTGTCCACATCTTTATCTTACTGTTCACATCTTTATCTCACTGTTATATCTTTATCTTACTGTTCACATCTTTATCTTACTGTTCACATCTTTATCTTACTGTTCATATCTTTATCTTACTGTTCACATCTTTATCTTACTGTTATATCTTTATCTTACTGTTATATCTTTATCTTCTGTTCACATCCACACCTTACTGTTATATCTTTATCTTACTGTTCATATCTGTATCTTACTGTTCATATCTTTATCTTACTGTTCATATCTTTATCTTACTGTTCACATCTTTATCTTACTGTTCATATCTTTATCTTACTGTTCACATCTTTATCTTACTGTTCACATCTTTATCTTACTGTTCACATCTTTATCTTACTGTTCACATCTTTATCTTACTGTTCACATCTTTATCTTACTGTTCACATCTTTATCTTACTGTTCACATCTTTATCTTACTGTTCACATCTGTATCTTACTGTACATATCTTTATCTTACTGTTCATATCTTTATCTTACTGTTCATATCTTTATCTTACTGTTCACATCTTTATCTTACTGTTCATATCTGTATCTTACTGTTCATATCTTTATCTTACTGTTCATATCTTTATCTTACTGTTCACATCTTTATCTTACTGTTCATATCTTTATCTTACTGTTCATATCTTTATCTTACTGTTCACATCTTTATCTTACTGTTCACATCTTTATCTTACTGTTCACATCTGTATCTTACTGTACATATCTTTATCTTACTGTTCATATCTTTATCTTACTGTTCATATCTTTATCTTACTGTTCACATCTTTATCTTACTGTTCATATCTGTATCTTACTGTTCATATCTTTATCTTACTGTTCATATCTTTATCTTACTGTTCACATCTTTATCTTACTGTTCATATCTTTATCTTACTGTTCATATCTTTATCTTACTGTTCATATCTGTATCTTACTGTTCACATCTTTATCTTACTGTTCATATCTTTACCTTACTGTTCACATCTTTATCTTACTGTTCACATCTTTATCTTACTGTTCATATCTTTATCTTACTGTTCATATCTTTATCTTACTGTTCACATCTTTATCTTACTGTTCATATCTTTATCTTACTGTTCATATCTTTATCTTACTGTTCATATCTGTTTCTTACTGTTCACATCTTTATCTTACCGTTATATCTTTATCTTACTGTTCACATCTTTATCTTACTGTTCACATCTTTATCTTACTGTTCACATCTTTATCTTACTGTTATATCTTTATCTTACTGTTCACATCTTTATCTTACTGTCCACATCTTTATCTTACTGTTCACATCTTTATCTTACTGTTATATCTTTATCTTACTGTTCACATCTTTATCTTACTGTTCATATCTTTATCTTACTGTTCACATCTTTATCTTACTGTTCATATCTTTATCTTACTGTTCATATCTTTATCTTACTGTTCACATCTGTATCTTACTGTTCATATCTTTATCTTACTGTTCATATCTTTATCTTACTGTTCACATCTTTATCTTACTGTTCATATCTTTATCTTACTGTTCATATCTTTATCTTACTGTTCATATCTGTATCTTACTGTTCACATCTTTATCTTACCGTTATATCTTTATCTTACTGTTCACATCTTTATCTTACTGTTCACATCTTTATCTTACTGTTCACATCTTTATCTTACTGTTATATCTTTATCTTACTGTTCACATCTTTATCTTACTGTTCATATCTGTATCTTACTGTTCATATCTTTATCTTACTGTTCATATATGTATCTTACTGTTCACATCTTTATCTTACTGTTCACATCTTTATCTTACTGTTCACATCTTTATCTTACTGTTATATCTTTATCTTACTGTTCACATCTTTATCTTACTGTTCATATCTTTATCTTACTGTTCACATCTTTATCTTACTGTTATATCTTTATCTTACTGCTCATATCTGTATCTTACTGTTCATATCTTTATCTTACTGTTCATATCTTTATCTTACTGTTCATATCTGTATCTTACTGTTCATTTCTTTATCTTACTGTTCACATCTTTATCTTACTGTTCATATCTTTATCTTACTGTTCACATCTTTATCTTACTGTTCATATCTGTATCTTACTGTTCATATCTTTATCTTACTGTTCATATCTTTATCTTACTGTTCACATCTTTATCTTACTGTTCATATCTTTATCTTACTGTTCACATCTTTATCTTACTGTTCACATCTTTATCTTACTGTTATATCTTTATCTTACTGTTATATCTTTATCTTACTGTTCATATCTTTGTTCACATCTTTATCTTCTGTTCACATCTTTATCTTCTGTTCACATCTTTATCTTCTGTTCACATCTTTATCTTACTGTTCATATCTTTATCTTACTGTTCATATCTTTATCTTACTGTTCATATCTGTATCTTACTGTTCACATCTTTATCTTACCATTATATCTTTATCTTACTGTTCACATCTTTATCTTACTGTTCACATCTTTATCTTACTGTTCACATCTTTATCTTACTGTTATATCTTTATCTTACTGTTCACATCTTTATCTTACTGTTCATATCTGTATCTTACTGTTCATATCTTTATCTTACTGTTCATATCTTTATCTTACTGTTCATATATGTATCTTACTGTTCACATCTTTATCTTACTGTTATATCTTTATCTTACTGTTCACATCTTTATCTTACTGTTCACATCTTTATCTTACTGTTATATCTTTATCTTACTGTTCACATCTTTATCTTACTGTTCATATCTTTATCTTACTGTTCACATCTTTATCTTACTGTTCACATCTTTATCTTACTGTTCATATCTGTATCTTACTGTTCACATCTTTATCTTACTGTTCACATCTTTATCTTACTGTTCATATCTTTATCTTACTGTTCACATCTTTATCTTACTGTTATATCTTTATCTTACTGTTCACATCTTTATCTTACTGTTCATATCTGTATCTTACTGTTCATATCTTTATCTTACTGTTCACATCTTTATCTTACTGTTCACCTCTTTATCTTACTGTTATATCTTTATCTTACTGTTATATCTTTATCTTCTGTTCACATCTTTATCTTCTGTTCACATCTTTATCTTCTGTTCACATCTTTATCTTCTGTTCACATCTTTATCTTACTGTTCACATCTTTATCTTACTGTTCATATCTTTATCTTACTGTTCATATCTTTATCTTACTGTTCATATCTTTATCTTACTGTTCACATCTTTATCTTACTGTTCACATCTTTATCTTCTGTTCACATCCACACCTTACTGTTCACATTGTACTGTTGGCATCCTTGTGTTACTGTTGGCATCCTTGTGTTACTCTTCACATCTTCATCTCAATATTTACATTCTTATGTTGGTGATAGCATTATTTTGCTGTTGCCAACATCATTTTACTGTTGACATCCTCATCTTAGTGTTCACATATTTATATTACCATTCACATCTTCATCTTACTGTATCACTGTTCATATGTTCTTCTTAGTGTTGACATAATCATAATCGAAACACAGCTGTGCACGATTTGCTAGAAGACCATATTGCACTGGGTTTTAACAAATTGGTATGGGAGCCGGTCGTTCAGAAAGCAATGGCAAACTACTGAACGTAAACTTGCCAAGACATCAACAACAGCAGTAAAATGCTGGCGTTGACAGCGATGTCCTGTAAAAAAGGATATGCAAAACAATGTTAGTAGAAGAGATGGGCTGGAAGCAACACTGTAAACAGCCAAACAGAAACAACACAGGAAATGATTCAGCCAGGGAAATGGCACGTTCTGACTGTGTCAAAGTTCTTGTAATTGTGTATTTGTTGCATTAGAAAGAAGAAAGAACCAGTTTGTATTTTGTGTAAAACTAGAGACAGTTTGTTGTTGAAGTAAATGAAACTGTGAACCATGTTCTTCTTCTTCTTCTTCTTTTTCGTTCATCCGGAGTTTTTTTTTCCGGACGTGATTGCGTTGTGCCTGTTTACAGCAGAGCTGCGTTCTTGCACCGTTAGGCCGACACATCCGACTTCTGCGGGCATTTGTTGACCGGGTTAACCTTCCCGGGAACCATGTTCATAACTTGGTCTAGCAAAAGTTATTAAAATGATTACAGTTGAAAACTAATATACTGTTGATGTTTCTAAAATTTCATGCTGAAGAAGGATGGCTCACCACTCTTGGCAACATTTCAAGCCTGGCAGTTGAAATCTGGCAAATAGATTAACTTGTTATGACAGTTCCCTGGAGAAAATATTTCTTTATTGCCAGTTTGGACTGACAAAAGTATGACCAGGGGATACAAATGATAATATTCAAGGGCCTCTTAAGCTGTAAATATTTGTTGAGAAAATTGTTCTGGCTGTTGCTGGGACACATCTAAACACATTGTAATGGGAGTGTTGTGTACATTGTGTCTTTGCCAATGTTGTCTTGATTTGTAATTGTATAGTTTAGAGTCTTTTGTCATTATTGGTGTTTCTTCAGTGTCTATTTTCTCATGAAATGGAGATAGTGTTGTAGTGGATGTTTCTGTTGTCAGTCATGTTTCCTTCTTCTCATGATATGAAAACAGTGTTACTGTGGATGTTTCTGTTGTCAGTCATGTTTCCTTCTTCTAATGATATGAAAACAGTGTTACAGTGGATGTTTCTGTTGTCATGCTTCCTTCTTCTCATGATATGAAAACAGTGTTACTGTGGATGTTTCTGTTGTCAGTCATGCTACCTTCTTCTACAGATTCTTCATTTCCTTGTTACTAAATGACAAAGCTATTAGCTTCCACAACCAGTGCCTGAGGGTCATCTTGAAGGCAGCGGCCCTTCCACACCCACAACACTTCACCTGACCAGTAACCATTCTTTTTATTATGCCCCAGCTGTGGTTTATGGTCTTCAGCTCACTCACCTTTAGTCTGAACCAGATTACTTTTCGTTTTTACTGTGCCTCTTTTATTATTTCAATGATATTTGCATTGTCAGTTTACATCGAAGCTGTGATATGTGTGCCTTTTGTGTGACACTTACCCAAATTTTAATGATTGATTGATTTCTTCTTCTTCTTCTTCGTTCATCCGGAGTTTGTTTTTTTCGGATGTGATTGCGTTGTGCCTGTTTACAGCAGAGCTGCGTTCTTGCGCCGTTAGGCCGACACATCCGACTTCTGCGGGCATTTGTTGACCGGGTTAACCTTCCCGGATTGATTGATTTAAGAATCAACATAATAGCACACCGATCAAACCTGTAAGTGCTCCGTCTCCAGCAGCAAATGTTACACTGTGTAAATGCTAATCATTTCAAAAACAAGCTGGATGTAATTACCATCCTTGTCTTATTTTGTGAACACCCAGACAGTTGTCAGTGGGGATTGAACCAGTTATGCTGGTGTTGGTGGCAGATGTCTTACTTCTAAGCTTCTCAACCACCGATGATAGTGTGATAGTGATGAATGGGACAATGCTGATTGTGGTGGTGATGAATGGATAGTGAATAATGTGACAATGATGATTGTGGTGGTGATGATTGTGGTGGTGATGATTGTGATGGTGATGATTGTGATAGTGATAATTGTGGTGGTGAGGAATGTGACAATGATGATTGTGGTGGTGATGAATGTGATAGTGATGATTGTGGGGTGAGGAATGTGACAATGCTAATTGTGGTTATGATTGTTGTGATGATGATTGTAATGGTGATGAATGTGATAGTAATAAGTGTAAAGTGTGATAGTAAATAAGTAATAAGGGGATCTCCGTGGCGAAGTGGTCAAGCCATTTGACTCAGGCTCTGAAGGTTGTGGGTTCGATTCTGGGCCATGTCCTTCGGTTCATGAGTGAAATTTTTCGGAGACTCCTGTGGGTCGTCGCCCGAGCTACAGAGTTCGTGCTTTGTGCGACGCGATGTGGGAAGAGACCGAGCCATATGGGATAAAACCCGGTGCAATGAAGTCGACCCTGTCGACTTTTAAGCGACTTTTAGTAATAAGTGTGGTAGTAATGAATGTGATAGTGATGTATGTGATAGTGATGAATGTGATGATGATGATTATGGTAGTAATGAATGTGATGGTGATGATTATGGTGATGATGATTGTGGTAACGATAATCTTGTGGTAGTGGTGAAGTGATGATGAATATGATGATTAACATTGTGTGATGATTATGATCATGATGCCAACGATGATGATTTCATAACTCCAGGAAACAAGTGGAATCTCCAAGGCGTGGAAGAGAAGATGGTGTGTTCTAGCAGACTTTGCTCTCTTCGTATACAAGAGTGAGTTATGTTTCTGCAACGTTTAGTTTGTTGGAGGTTAACTAGCTATGATAGATGAGATAGGATAGTAATGAGAGATAGAGATTATCATGAGAATATTTATGTGGTAGGAATTGAAGAGTTAGGATTGTAGAAAGAGGATTGTAAAGTAAAGATTGTGTGGTTAAGTATTAATGAGGATTGTGGAATATGTCTTGGAGAATAAGGATTGTTGAGTACGTATATTATGGACTTACATGTTGACTTCCTGTTCATGAAGCAATGGCAAACTACTGAATATAAAATTGCCCAGTAAATAAGAAAACAGCCATTATGGGCTGGAAGTGATTGTAATTGTACTGTCCTGTAGAGGACATGCAACTTTTTAGAAAAAAATTGAGGTCAACATGCCTAAATGAATAAGAGCGTTATCTTAAAACTTGGTATGTGTTTATGGCGAGGTTCTTGTTCGTGACCTCGGAGTATAAATTACAAGTACGTCAGAAGTCTGTGTGGGTTCGCCTGATGGCGAGAGACATTGGTAATAGGGAAAGCTATCCCACACGCATGAGTTAAAAGTGAGTGAACAGGAAAAAAAAATATCAGAGGGTTGTAGAGCAAAAACTGTTAATAAATAAATAAATTTAGAATTATAGAGCACAGGTTGCATAGTAATGATTGTAGAGTATGTATTGTAGGTTATAGAATAATTGAGAATGGTTACAGAGTAAGTATTGTAGGTTATAGAATAATTGAGAATGGTTACAGAGTAAGTTTTGTGGGTTATAGAATAATGGAGAATTGTTATAGAGTAAGTATTGTGGGTTATAGAATAATGGAGAATTGTTATAGAGTAAGTATTGTCGGTTATATAATAATTGAGAGTGGTTATAGAGTAAGTATTGTGGGTTATAGAGTAATTGAGAATTGTTATAGAGTAAGTATTGTCGGTTATATAATAATTGAGAGTGGTTATAGAGTAAGTATTGTGGGTTATAGAATAATTGAGAATGGTTATAGAGTAAGTACTGTGCGTTATATAATAATTGAGAGTGGTTATAGAGTAAGTATTGTGGGTTATAGAATAATTGAGAATGGTTATAGAGTAATTGAGAATGGTTATAGAGTAAGTGTCAGGGCTGTGACTTTGGGTGAACATGTTTCACAATTCCCCAACACAACAAGTCGAGGGAACAAAATCAGCTGCAGACATTTGGGAGCAGACCATTTTGCGTTGCTTTTGATGGAATAAAGTAAGGTTGTTAGAAAACAAATTTGAGAATGATTGTTGAGCAAGGATTGTAGATTGTAGAATAAGCATTTCAGAATTGTTTAGAGTAGGGATTGTGGAGCAAAAACTCTGGAGTAATAACTGTAGATCAAGGATTTTTAGATATGGATTACATAGTTTAGAGTAAAATTTGTAGAGTAATGATTGTAGTATAATGATTGTAGATTAATGATCGTAGTGTTATGATTCTAATGTGTTATACGAGTAAGAACTGAAAAATCAGATTGTAGAAGAACTTTTGAGTCAGTCCTTGGGTATGAGAAACAAATATTGGTAATTAATAACAGATGCTGTATAAGGATTGTGGAATAAGAATTTGAGAATGATTATAAAGTAAGAACTCTGGAGTAATAATTATAAATCAAGAATTGTAAGATATGGATTGTAGATTAAGTATTTTAGTCAGACTTGTAGAGCAATGATTGTAATGTAATGATTCTGTTTTATGAGAATAAGAACTAAATGCGAGTGTTATAGAAGAACTTTTGATTCAGTCTGTTATCTTATATAGAGAAACAGTAACTGAGCAACAGTTTCTGGATAGTTCACACACAATTAAATATCAGTGTATGGAAATACATAGAGCAGGAATTGCTGTTTGACCTATATATTTGCTGTTTCTGAATTAAGGTGGTGACGAAGCCGTGACGCTAACTTCCATTTTGTTGCCTAGCTACAGAATCAACCCGTGCACTGAGGCAGACAACATCAAACGTAACTTTGTCTTTAAGGTTAGATTATGGATGTTTTTTGTGTGTTATGTGGTCAGAGTGTGATCCAGAGAGGAGTGCATGTAAAAGTAATCCACCCGCGGCTCAAAGTAATGTGAGAACAAAGTAAAAGACTCAATGGCATGTCTTTTGAGGTACAGTGGAGTCTGGATAAGTAGAAGTCGCAGGGGCTTAAGGAATTTGTTGTACTTATTCGAAATTCTACTTATCCAGACTGCACACATATTTACACTGATTTACACTAATACATGTGTACCATGCAGTAGCATTGAGTAAAATGATTGTACCAATTAGGAAACACAAGTAGTGAACAAATAAATAGCAATACAATATCAGAAATGTTGAAATGTTTAATTTTGAAAATTTCCAAATTAATTAAAGAAAACGTCAGTGATTTATCTTCCCATTGCATGTTTAAAGGCACAAAATGGTGAGACTGCATCATCTAAACATCCATTCTGCATCATGTAAATGTCAATTTTGTCAGTTGAAGCCAAAATATCTAACTGCGATACAGGTTGTTCTTGCAGCCCACAGTGATCCTCATCATCAGAGTCAGGGCTGGAAGGGTCTGTTGGTTGAATGACTGGCATACATAGCCCTATAATATCACTGCTTGAAGGAGTGGTACTAGTAGAAACATCATTGTCAGTGTTCACAAACTCCTCTGGATCAATCTTCAACTCTTTATACAATCTAGCAAGTAATGGCCCCACTGAAATGTCAATAACATTGCTCTCACTCCTCACAGAATTATATTTAGCTAAAGCAGGTCTGAGCACGTCTTCTATCCATGAGTGAGTTGTTGCTTCATCTACTGACTGTTTCTCTCCACACACATTCTTGTAAGTGATGCAATGTCATTTTTGGAAATATCCAACCAGCCAGCACTACAATTCCAGTCTGTCTGACCTCCAAGACGTGCAAATTCTTCTGCTTTCGCAATAAGTAAAGGCCCATTTACTGGTACACTTGCCAATCTAATCACAGTGAACCATTTTAAAAGGGCAGCATCAACAAAATCGCACACAGCAGTTCTTCTAGCTCTCTGCCTATCACTGTGGATTTGACATATTCGAAAAACAATTGTTTGTAGTGGTCTTTATGCTTTAAAATGCCGGAAAGTGTCGATGTTGGAATACCAAATTCTCTAGCTATATCCAATTTCTTCTTCCCACTATGTTCAACCTCTTCCAACAGCTCAATCTTTCCTTTTAAAGTAAAAGTTTTAAGCTTTCGTCCAATAGCAGCCATTGTTGACATGTAGCAACATATCGTTTGTGCGAGATTGTTCTCCAGGCTGACTAAAAATACACATTCTTTCGCGAAACAATTTTTTTTGGGAGGGGGGGAGGGTGGTGTGTGTGTGTGTGTGTGTGTGAAATGAACAGTTCGACTTAAACGTGGACATTTATATAGTCGGTATTCATTTTTACGTTCGACTAATCCGAAAATTCGAGTTAACCGAATTCGACTTATCAGGAATTTTTATACAAAGATAAAGAAGGATCTTGGCTGGGACCAAGCCAATAACGTCGACTTAAGCTTGCTTGCTTTGATTGTGTTCGTTGGCTTGAGCTCCAACGCGAAGTTCTGTATGTTGGATGAAGGCATCCTGTTGTCCAACATCAGTGTGATGTCATACAGGACCTGAGGTTTGCGTGAGTATCCGTTGTCCCATGTCTGGCTTATTGGTGTGCAGACTGGTGGTTCCTCGCCGTACAGGCAGACACTCTCCGACTTCGGAAGAATCGGCGATCCTACTGACTTTAGCCAGGACCCCGAAGGGACCTGTTGCCCAGGACGCTCGACGAGGACGCGTCAATAGGTCTTGGCCAGTATATAACCCGGCCCTGGTGCCTTGGAAACGCATCTGCGTCCCGTCGACTTAAGCGAAATTCTAGTTATCTGAGTTCGACTTAAGTGGACTCGACTGTATATGGTTCTGTTCAGTTTAGTATTTAGGAAACAAAAAAATAAAAATTTGGCTTTGTTAAACCTGCTTCTTCAGCATTTGTTGTAATTCAGATTAGTTTTATTTTTGGGTAAGTTTTGATCTTCTTTCTGTTTTTTCTCTCTTTCGAGTTCTAAACAGAGCTGGTTCTATTTTTCCTGCTGTGTTTGTCGGGCAGGGTTGGGAGTATATGGTGCTTGTGCCATATCTGTATAGTCCAGCCAGCACTTGATGGGTGGTGTGATCAATCTCATGTCAGCTGCCTTTATTTCCCAGGCTGTTTCATGGTACTCATGTTAGGCTTCGTTAACCTGGGAGGCTAGGTCATTAAACACCTGACTCAGTGAAGATTGCAATTCATGAACACTGTACTGGCAGCCAAGCCTGAGGCATTTACATTTAATTATATTCTGTGTTCAATCTGTCATTGTGCTGTTATGATCTGTATCACAGATATAAGGGGAAGTCTGCATTCTGGAGTCTTGCCTTGTATCCTTGCTGGGAGCATCAGATTGTTTCAAGATGAAATAGAGACAACATGACAAATGTCTTGGATTGTTTTAATGGAATCTCATGCCAGGCTTTTACCATGCACATGCACATGAGTAAATGGCTATATCAGGTCTGATCTGGACTTGCAACGGATCTCTGAGTTGATGGACTCTCAGAGGTTTATGGATGGAGACTACAGAGTCACAAGGCCTCTGGCACTTATCAGTCCTCTAGAACGTTGCAGGTGAACTTTTGCTAGGTCCATTTTCTTATTGTTCTTGTCCGTTTGTCTGATATTTTTTGTTTTTGACATAATTGTATTATGCCTGTTTACAGCAGAGCTGTAATATTTGTGCCTTTCAGCCAATACATCCAACTTCTTCCCCTCATTTTTTCACCAGTTAGCCTTCCTTGGGTAGTTTTGAAGGACATTCCATGGCCTCAGAGTTATCATGTCATCTTCAGCCTTCCATGTACAGATGGTACCGCCACCAAGCTTGTTTAGAACATCTGCAGGCATGGTGGTCAGTCCTCAAGAGAATGCAGCAGCTGAACATGGGCATTTCCCACCTTACAAGGAGGATTGTATAAATGCAGAGCTGGTACTGGGCTCACCCAAGGAATCGCCATGCCTTCACACCTGGCCTTGGGAGGCAAGCTTAGACTACCCATATCCCTGTGCATAATGGCAGGTGTGGATTAGGGAAATACACGTCATCCAGTTGGGACTAGACAATAGACGATCATAATCCACAGCCTGATGTCGTATCTCTGTGCCAGACCACATTCACACTATCATGTCTCTGACCCTGGAATACTTTGTCCATCACAGTGGCTTGAATGTAGCCACAATAGAAGGCATGGATCCTGTTAGAGTAGGCAGAGGTGGAACAGCACGAAGGTGGACGGAGGACATTACAGACACCTTGGGCATGAGGGTGTACGAGACAGGAAAACTGGCCAGAGATAGATAGGCTTTTCCACTCGCTGTGATGAGAGCCACATTCAGCCACATTATGATGATGTTAGAACACAGCTGACAATTATCTATTCCTACTTTTGATGTCTTCCTGTATTGTAGGTTGAACACGAAAACACAAAAACATTGTACTTCGCTGCTGACGAACAACCTGATTTTCTGGCCTGGGTGTCAAATCTAAGACAGGCAGCCATGATGAATGGGAATGCTGGGTAAGAATTTCATGTTGACAGATTGGCTTCTTGTTCTGAAAGTTGCGTTTGGGGTGGATATCTTTATACTGGCAGGCCCTAGCAGTTGAAGGATTCATGAACTTTCTCTGTCCCACACAGTTCACCATATGTGTACCATCACCATGTCATGTGTGATTGGCTATTCTTCATGTGCACCATTCAACTTGTCACATGTCATTTACTATTCTCTATGTGCACCATTCAACTTGTCACATGTCATTGGCTATTCTCTATGTGTATCAATCAACATGTCACATGTCATTGGCTGTTCTCTATGTGTATCAATCAACTTGTCACATGTCATTGGCTGTTCTCTATGTGTATCAATCAACTTGTCACATGTGATTGGCTATTCTGTATGTGTATCAATCAACTTGTCACATGTGATTGGCTATTCTTCATGAGCACCATTCAACTTGTCACATGTCATTGGCTATTCTCTATGTGTGTCAGTCAACACATCACATGTCATTGGCTATTTCTCTATGTGTGTCAGTCAACATGTCATGTGTCATTGGCTTTTCTCTGTGTGTGTCAGTCAACATGTCATGTGTCATTGGCTATTCTCTATGTGTATAAATCAACTTGTCATGTGGGATTGGCTATTCTGTAAGTGTATCAATCAACATGTCATGTGTGATTGGCTATTTTCTGTGTATCAATCAACATGTCATATGTGATAGGCTATTCTGTAAGTGTATCAGTCATGTCATGTGTGCAGGTCCACATGGCCGAATGGGTAAGAACGTGTGTTCTTAAACATCCGGTGTGCTGATGCCGAGGTAAGCGGTTCAACCCCTACACCGGACAGCTGGACTAAAATGTTGACCTGTCGTCCTTGACTTGGGGACGTAAATTACAAGTACCTCTGAAGTCAGAGTGGGTTCGCCTGATGGCGAGGGACACTGTTAATAGGGAAAGCTAATCCACACTTAAAATTAAGTCCATCACTACTATAAATAGTGTGTATGGACTATGCTTGAGTTAAAAGCAAGCGAGCGCTAAAAAAACAAACAAAAAATGTCATATGTGATTGGCTATTCTTTGTGTGTAGAAAACTCAGAAACCACATCTCCACTGCTATTAGATGTTTTTCAGCTTGTCTGCTCATCGTCCATGTTTCACATCTATACAAAAGTACAGGTTTTATATAGCACCTCACCAACTTGACAGATATAAGGCTTTTCAAGATACACAAGAAGAATAGCCATTCACACATATGTTGCCTGGAACACATGAAGAAAAGCCAATCACACATGACATTGACTGGAACACATGAAGAAAAGCCCATCACACATGATATGTTGAGTGGAACACATGAAGAAAAGCCAATGACACATGATATGTTGACTGGAATACATGAAGAAAAGCCAATCACACATGACATTGACTGGAACACATGAAGAAAAGCCCATCACACATGATATGTTGAGTGGAACACATGAAGAAAAGCCAATCACACACGACATTGACTGGAACACATGAAGAAAAGCCAATCACACATGATATGTTGACTGGAACACATGAAGAAAAGCCAATCACACATGATATGTTGACTGGAACACATGAAGAAATGCCAATCACACATGTTATGTTGACTGGAACACATGAAGAAAAGCCAATCACACATGATATGTTGACTGGAACACATGAAGAAAAGCCAATCACACATCATATGTTGACTGGAACACTTGAAGAAAAGCCAATCACACATGTTATGTTGACTGGAACACATGAAGAAAAGCCAATCACACATGACATATTGACTGGAACACATGAAGAAAAAGCCAATCACACATGATATGTTGACTGGAACACACGAAGAAAAGCCAGTCACACATGACATATTGACTGGAACACATGAAGAAAAGCCAATCACACATGATATGTTGACTGGAGCACATGAAGAAAAGCCAGTCACACGTGACATATTGAAGGACTCTGTGTGATTGGCTATTCTTTATGCGCACCAATCAACTTTTCACATGTGATTGACTATTCTTCATTTGTGTCAGTTAACATATCATGTATGATTAACTATTTTGTGTATGTACCAATCATATGATTGGTTATTCTTTGTGTGATTGGCTATTCTTTGTGTGATTGGCTATTCTTTGTGTGATTGGCTATTCTTCATGTGTACCAATCAACATGTCATGAGTGATGAGAACTGATTGGCCTATAAAAATAATGGGTCTAGCACCATATGCCTAAAATGCCTTAAGGCTTGAAAAGGGTCCAATTAGCTTGATTATATTTGTCAGGCGGGATCATTTAGGCTGTAACTGCTTCATAACATGTCAGCTGTACTCTGTCAGTCTTCACTTGAAGATCACTTAACTGAAGACTTGTCTTGTCTTGACAGCTTCCAGAGAGAACCCAACAACAACGTCAGGCAGCTGCCAATGGGCAAGTTTCCTCAAGAATCATCACAAGATGGGCCACAGTTTTCTGCACCTGGTGATCCAAGCAGGCATCCTAGAAACCAGGCCTATCAGGCAGGAAGAGCACCAGCTCCTGATGCTGGTTCCAGCGCCATCCCTGGCTCTAGCTACAAAGGCTATGGAGATCCAGCCAGTCCCCTGAATCCACCAGCCAGTTATACATTTCCCACAGGTTATGGAAATCCCATTTACAATAGCCAGGCATCTGTCCAGCCGCCCAGACACGGTTTCTCTGGTCAGGATAGCAACAGTTCACCGAATAGTTCTTTAAATAGGGGGTCCCAGGTGTACCCACCAGCCAGCAGGAATTATTCCTTCAACCCAAACCAGTCTCATTCTTCTGCTAGCTTTCCGGAAAAGCCTGGCAGTTTGAGGACAGATCCCAGGTTACAACAACCAAACCCTGGGCATCATCTTCAGCAGCAGCAGCAGCAGCAGATTTTGAGAAATGGATTTCCTTCTGACTCTACTAGAAACAGCTTCGCTCATTCAGATTCTATTCGCTCAGGGCAAGTGTACAACCCAGCACAAACAGAACAATGGCAACATCAAGGACACCCTCAAGGTGGCTCCCCTGCTGTGGAACAGCGCAGGGATGACAGTCTTCGAGATTCCTTCTCTGACAATGAGAACAGGATAAAGCATCTGAACAGATGGGATCAGAACTTCCCATCCTTGGATGAGGAGAATTTAAAACATGGCTCCTTTGATGACCTTTTAGATGGAATGAAAGGGAAGCATGTAGATAAAAACAACACATTCAATGCTCGGAGTAAGTCTCATGAGAACTTTTCTCAGTTCCCCAATTCACAAGAACCTCAGAAACTGATCCAGAAGCGACCAGTCAGTCAGTATATGGAACAACAGCCACCCATCCGTCTACCCAGAAATACTCAATACCAAGCCCAGAATGGTGCCCAACAAGCTTTTAGTGATAGACAACAGCCAGGGCCCAGAGATGATCAGAGCTACCAGAGGCCTCAGATGGATGGTACTTTAAGATCTTCACAAGGCATCAATAACAGACAACAGCCAGGGGCCCGAGATGATCAGAGCTACCAGAGGCCTCAAATGGATGACACTTTAAGATCTTCTTCACAAGGCATCAATAATAGACAACAGTCAGGGCCCCGCGATGATCAGAGCTACCAGAGGCCTCAAATGGACGGCACTTTAAGATCTTCTTCACAAGGCATCAATAATAGACAACAGCCAGGGCCCCGAGATGATCAGAGCTACCAGAGGCCTCAAATGGACGGCACTTTAAGATCTTCTGGTAGTTCCCAGGGGTCATCACTTCAATCTGGTCCAGCTTATCAAGCACAGAGGGAGTTCCAGCGTGTGGCGCCGCAGCCTCCAGCAAGGGATCCTAGAGTTTCTCTCAGAGACAACAGGTATGAAGTCATCTCTTGTTATCATACAAGTACTGGCACTTGTTGTGTCATGTGTACATATGAGTACTAGCAAGTACTGGTAGTTGTACTGTCATATGTACATATGAGCACTAGTAAGTTTTAGCAGTTGTACTGTCATTTCTACATAGCACTACCAAGAACTGGCAGTTGTACTGTCATATGTACATAAGAGTACTAGCAAGTTTTAGCAGTTGTATATCTGAGTACTAGCAAGTACTGGCAGTTGTACTGTCATATATACATCTGAGTACTAGCAAGTACTGGAAGTTGTACTGTCATACATGATGATCTTTGGTATTCAATCAGTCAATCAATCAGGTGCCGTTTCCACAATGCAGGTTGGCTACAATGAATCTCCAACACTATCTCTCATCTTGATTGTACATTCTGCCAGGCTGCTGTTCGTCCATCTCTTGGTGTTATCTTCCAACATCTATCGTTGTCTACCTCTTGGTCTCTTTCCTTTAGTCTTACCTCCAGTATGGTTTTTATAAGAGTGTTTTAATATATTCAAAATATTTCACTTGCTTCTTTTTTATTTCTTTCATCAACTCTTTTTTTTATTCACAGTTTTTCTTTGGTAGTATAAGTTCTGTTGTATCAATGGACCTCTTGATAGATCTTTCATACCTTATTTTTTTCTCTGCAGCACTCTTCAAGTAGCAGGTTGACATCATCACCATCATCACTGTTATTATTGGGGATTCTCAAAAGAGTGATTTTCCTTGCCCTTCTTGTTGAAGGACAAAGAAATAAACAAAATGCTTTTATCCTAATTGCTAAACCATATGCAGTTCAAATTGTTCCCTTGTTTGATCGTCATATTTCGGCCTTTATCACCAATTGAAGCAAGTGCTCTCAACCAACTCACCCCAGACTGTCCTCCCCATGTTATCCATTTCTGTCTCTAATTCTCTTCTCTGTGTTTGTCTGTCCAGACTTGGTCATGGTTGCTTGTATTCTGTCTCTAATTCTCTTCTCTGTGTTTGTCTGTCCAGACTTGGTCATGGTTGCTTGTATTCTGTCTCTAATTATCTTCTCTGTGTTTGTATGTCCAGACTTGGTGATGGTTGCTTGTATTCTGTCTCTAATTATCTTCTCTGTGTTTGTCTGTCCAGACTTGGTCATGGTTGCTTGTATTCTGTCTCTAATTATCTTCTCTGTGTTTGTCTGTCCAGACTTGGTCATGGTTGCTTGTATTCTGTCTCTAATTCTCTTCTCTGTGTTTGTCTGTCCAGACTTGGTCATGGTTGCTTGTATTCTGTCTCTAATTCTCTTCTCTGTGTTTGTCTGTCCAGACTTGGTCATGGTTGCTTGTATTCTGTCTCTAATTCTCTTCTCTGTGTTTGTCTGTCCAGACTTGGTCATGGTTGCTTGTATTCTGTCTCTAATTCTCTTCTCTGTGTTTGTCTGTCCAGACTTGGTCATGGTTGCTTGTATTCTGTCTCTAATTCTCTTCTCTGTGTTTGTCTGTCCAGACTTGGTCATGGTTGCTTGTATTCTGTCTCTAATTCTCTTCTCTGTGTTTGTCTGTCCAGACTTGGTCATGGCTGCTTGTATTCTGTCTCTAATTCTCTTCTCTATGTTTGTCTGTCCAGACTTGGTCATGGCTGCTTGTATTCTGTCTCTAATTCTCTTCTCTGTGTTTGTCTGTCCAGACTTGGTCATGGTTGCTTGTATTCTGCAGCTAAAGCCTGTCTTCTGAATGGTCAAGCCTGCTCTATGCCCAACCATTCTTTGTTGCCTCTTAAGGCATTTATGGTAGGTTAAAGTGTGTTACTGTTTTTTTTGGTGCTTCCTGTACAGGGCCTGGTAATGCAAGCATGGAACAAGCCACACTGTCACATTTCTGAGAATGAACAAATAAAAACATTTTATTT
This sequence comes from Cepaea hortensis, assembly GCA_963921405.1. Taxonomy (NCBI): domain Eukaryota; kingdom Metazoa; phylum Mollusca; class Gastropoda; order Stylommatophora; family Helicidae; genus Cepaea; species Cepaea hortensis. The sequence continues at coordinate 224,032,011 of OY992876.1, read as the reverse complement.
TCAAAGTGTTAAGAATTAGGCAAAGTGTTTAGAATTGCCCATCTAATATTCTATCCTTCTTGTCCCTCTCCTTTCATACGCTATTTCATTTGTATATGACTGATGAGACTAATCTTAGACAACAACAACAATGATCATATATGCATTATAAATGCATGGGAAATGTGCAAACATTAGCACTACTTGACCCATTAACACTATTAATACTAATTATTGGCTTGGCAATTGTAATTAGCTAAGGGATATATAGCATATATATTAGATATATATTAACAGAGTTAATAGGGAGCTGCACTGATAATGTCATGAGCATGTTCAGATGAGGGCTTGATGCCTGGGCTCATTGCCTGCTAAGTGATGACCAGATTGGCCACTTACTCCTCCATGCATTCAGATCTGCAAACTGTCATGGTCCTATCACACCACTGACCAGAAACTGCTTCAGGAACAATTTATTGTAAATGTTCAAGGATATACCTGACCACAGTTAGGATAATGCTTAGTATACTAGGATTGGTTGTATTATTGTTAAGGGGACATGTAGTCTGTACTGGGACAGTGTTCACACAGCTTGCTGTTGTGTCTTGAGGTTGGTGGTCTCGTTGATTCCTTGTGGAAGTTGGTTCTGCTGCAGAGTACGCTCAACCTGTCCTGTGTAAGTCTGCCCTAGACTTGGGGACATGTCCAATCATTTGCTGTCTTGCATTATATAACCAAGCTATCACATTCATCATCGTCATCATCATCGTCATGTAGCAGAACATTGCTTCCATTATGAAGTGGTATAAACAGTAGGGGTTTGTTCTCATTCCAGCCCGAACACATCCGTCACCACATCCATCACTACATCCTTTTCCCTTCTCATGACATGCCCAAAGAATGTGGACTGTCTTCTTCTGATGCCAATAACCTGTTCTCTTTGTGAGTTAATTTCTTTCAGGATGTCTTCATGGCTATTTATTTCCGTCCACGGTCTTCTCATTATTCTTCTATAAAACCACGTCTCTGCAGCCTCAACATAATTCCTCACTTGTCTGCTAACTGTCCATGATTCGCTTCCATTCATCAGGAGTGGTTAAGTGTAGCTCATAAGAGCTCTTTGCCTCACCTCAATTCGACAAAAATAAATTGCAGAGAATATTGAACAAGGTGCAAGGCACAAAAAGAAAGATAAAAGGCATGGATTAACATCAATGATAAATATGGTTGATGATGTAAAGCGATGATGCAGTATGAGTCATGGCTGACCAATTAATTTAAGTGGTGAATTGCTCAGTATTCAGTAAGTTAGATGTCTGCATAACCAGCTGTATCATTGTGTTTATTTGACAGAGATCTTCCACGTCCACAAGATTACCCGCAACAAGCTTCTCAAGCTGGGGATTCATCACGTGGAAGCATGAGAGATCCAGGGACTCACAGTTTCACAACAAATCAACAGATACCCCAGCAACCGCAACAGCAGCCGCGACCTCGTATTGCTCGCCAGCATCCTCCACAGAGTTCACTGCCCAGGTCACAGCAGGCTCCGCCCTACGAGAGACGAGACCTCAACTTGAGCATGAACAATCCAGCACAAAATCCTCGCAGTCACAACCAGAATAGTCCACATATTTACATGAACTTGCCAAACAGAAACATACAGTCTGAGGATTCATACACTAATTCTGATACCTCAGCCAGCACCTCCCTACCCACCCGACCACCATACCCATCATCTGTCAGGCAACAGATGGTGGAGGATCTGGCCCAGGTGAGAACCCCCACCACTCAGACGGACCTGCTAACCTCTAACCAGATGAACTCGCAGCGGATGCAGCAGCCTGCATATTTCCAGTACCCATCACCACGAGTAAGTGCTGCACTCGTGTCTGCTTGTTCACTCTGATAATTCTGTCTTGCTCCTCTGCTGCGCAACAGTGTCATATGACAATATCAAGATTGTGTCACAAAAGGATTACAGTTGACTTTGTGGATACATTTCTAACAAGGAATTTAGTATCACAGTCTCATCTTCTTCTTCTTCTTCTTTAGTATTCATCCAGTGTTTTTTTTAGTTGTCATTATGTCTGTTTACAGCAGAGATGCAATATATTTACCTTCAGGCCAACACATCCAACATCTATGGCTGTTTTGTCTTCCTGGAAGTCTCATCTCATGTCTTTCTATCTGCTCATCCATCTCATCCTTTATCTTTCTATCCACTCATCCATCTTATCTCGTATCTTTCCATCCTCTCATTATCTCATCTCATATCTTTCTATCCACATCTCATCTCAAGTCCTACTGGAAGTCTAGCCAGCTGGTTGATATTCTCACCTTGATCTGACTTCTTCTAGACAAACAGCGATCTCATACATGATCTGACATTCACAGACTTTGCGCGATAGTGCCAGTGGTTCCATTGCACATTGAGTCTAGCCACGGCCAAGACCTGTGCATACAGTGAGGTCAGTTACGTAATGACCTCTCCTGTGTCCACTCACTTTGTCATCTACACTGGTGACACACTCGGCCCTGGCAAAAGTGTCAGGACAGAAAACCTATCCACGGGTAGGTAAGAGTTACCTGGGGTGGAGAAGAAGGAGAAGAAGAGGAAGAAGCTTCCACTACTCATCATCATCATGTGCCATGCCGGTAAGGTTGGGTGGCCATGTTTCGCCATCTCACACGATTAACAGAGTTATGGATCAGCTCTCTGATCTTGTCCTGATCATGCCATGTGGCCAAGCCCTCCTGATATTTACTTCACCTTGTTCTTTTCCCCTCAATCATGCCATTGTCACCAAGTTCTCTAGTTTATTTCTTCTCATTATGTGCCCAAAGAAATTGACTGTCTATGTCTAATTTCTCTTATGAGTTTCTTTAATTTGCCTCTTGTAGGACTTGCTCATTAGTTTTTGTGTCTTGCCATTTTATTCTTTGCATATTCCTCAGAAACCACATTTCGACAGCCATTAGATATTTTTCAGCTTGTCTGCTCATTGTCCACCTTTCACATCTATTCAAAAGTACAGGTTCTATGCAGCACCTCAACACTCTTTTTCTCATTGCAATTTTCGCTACTATACAGACTTTATTATCCACACGGAATTCATGATCCAGAGGCGGGCGTTGTAATCTCTGACTGACTCTGTCCAAACACTAGGAGATGACAGTGTGCAGTGGGGTGACTAAACCACACCAAGAGCATATTTCAGAATAAGTGTTGTTTGATGATGGAACAATCCAGAATTGTGTTTTTTCCCCACCAATACAACTCTGGGATCGACCCCACCTCGTGAAAATGGGTACCAGACAGATTTTCTAAACTTCTAGGAATTGTCTGAGAAAAAAAGAAGACGCGGAAGGGAACTGGCACCCAACCTCTCATGTCACCTAGAATATATGAAGGCCTGACATTTCACCCCCTAGTGGCAGTATTTGCTATGGGACAACCTTTGCCTTTAACACAAATATACAGATTAACATGATATTGCCCATATCACCCATGGGGTGCCTGTTGATCTGTACAAATGTGGGTCTAGCGCCATGTGCCCAATACATTATAAGGCATATTAAAGGCATTTACTAACTATTGTAGTGGCAAAGTGGTCAAGCCATCTGCCTCGGGCTCTGAAGGTTGTGGGTTCGATTCCAGGCCACATCCTTTGGTTCACGAGTGCATTTTTTCGGAGACTCCTGAGGGTCGTTGCTGGAGCTACGGAGTTTGTGCTTTGTGCGAAGCTTTCCGCGCTGTGGAAAGAGACATATGGGATAAAACCCAGTGTAATTAGGTCAATCCTGTCGACTTTTAATCGACTTTTGTTTACTGACTGACATACACAGACACGATTTGTCCTCATGTTACCATGTTTATTGTGCTAGGATCAACACAGCAGACAGCATTCTTTGGAACAAAATAACGCAGCTCTCCAGAAACAGACCTTCCCAGCTGCCCAGAACCAGCCGAAATCTCGCCTCTCTGGGGCCAGTCACACCAGCCAATCGTCTCGCAGCGACAGAAAGGATGGTCCACAGTCACCACAAGATTCGTTTTCACGCACCAACATGATGGACCCTGAAGCTCAGAAACTGCGCTTTGCCTACGAACGTGTCCACAGCTTGCGGATGGCCCCAGATAAAGGTATTACTGGTGCTAGATATGGGTTTAGTTAGTTCCAGGTGTGTGTGTTATTGGCTCTGGATAAGGGTTTAATTAGCTCCAGATGTGTGTGTTATTGGTTCAAATAAGGGTTTAATTAGCTCCAGATGTGTGTGTTATTGGTTCAAATAAGGGTTTAATTAGCTCCAGATGTGTGTGTTATTGATTCTGGATGGGGTTTTAAATATTTCCAGATCTTTCTTGTCATAGTTCCCTGCGAAGGTATTATTGGTATTGATTTTAGATTTTGGTATTATTGGTTCCTGATAAAGGTATTATTGGTTTCTGATAAAGGAAGATTGGTTCCAGGTAAAGGTATTATTAGTTCCTGACAAAGATATTATTGGTGCTTGGTAAAATCATTATATTCTCCAGTGGAGGTAATATTATACCAGTTAACAGTATTTTTGACCCAAATTTTTGACCCAAGGAAAAAGTGCTATTAATCTCTGATGAAGACATGATCAGTCTCAGATGAAGTTACCATTGTTCCCCCAGATACAGCTATCATTAGCCCCATGTTAACTGTGTCAGTGACATAACTGCATCTCTTTAAGTAGAGCATGCATTGATGCACCAAGTCATTAGAAAACTGACTTATCTCTGTTGTCTGTCAGATAAATATACCAAGCAAGGTAACTGGTCATGTCTGCTTTGTATCCCCCAAAAGAGCATAGGCCCTCATACAACTTACACCAGGCCAGCTTCTGCAGCTGCCTCCATACGATCTTCATATTGTTCACCTCTACCTCTGATTCTCTTCTCTTTGTGTTTTTACATCTGCCTCTATTTCTTATGCCCTGTGTGTTCCAGAGGCAGGACTTTCTAGTTACTTTATTACCAGGTTTTCTCAGTCTGTGTCCTATTCCTCATTGGCATCTCTCCCTCTCCTCTTGATTCACTGGAACTTGTATAGATCTCTCCATAAGCTCCAGTCAGTGGTTCAGTCCTACCATGGGACTCCTGTTGTGTGCAGGCACCAGTTCCTGGTTTAGTGTATTTGTGACATGATCCACAATTCTGAGCTGGCCGCTAGGAAAGATGCTTGTTCTCAACATGTTTGCTTTTGTTGGTGTTGTGCTATAGGTTGCTCATGCTGTTGACCATTGGTGTTGCTATAGTGACCATACTTGCCTTCACATAGGACAGTTTTATTTGCCTTCACCTAGGACAATCTCCAGAACTGACCTCGGAAATGTTGAAACTATGTATGTCCCTCACTTAACTCACACAAATATGTCACATGTCACAAGAAATTATGGTGGATTTCGACAAATGACAGATGAAAGTATAGAGAAACCTCTAGTTGAAGCATGTCAGCAAATGAATTCTCCACAGTATGTGGTTATTCTATTAATTGCTCAGTGGGAACTATTGAAAAGAAGTCAGGAGACATACTATAGTATGTTAGGTTGCAGTGTGACTTGCTGGCTTCCTGTAAGGCCCTGGTGACACATGGGCCGCTGGACATGATGGCAGTTGACTGGAGTCTTCCTGGTGTTGATTCATAATTCATGTGTCTGTTTCCATGCAGCTCCTCCAAGAAGACAACCGGCTCAGATCCAGACTGTGAAAGAGGATCCGAACATGTCTGACCGAGAGATCCTGGTATGTGGACATGTCGAAGTATCATCTTTGATACACGTCAGTTACAACTGCTACTGCTCTCTGTAAACTCTCCATGTATACTCTTATCACCTTGTGTGTTTAGTACCTCTCTGCTACCAGAATCCCGTGTTTATTATTTGTCTATTTATTATAACATATCAGGCATCAACATGGTTGAAAGGATAAGAGTGCTCGCTTTTTAACTTCCGGTGCTCTGGTGGCCAGGTTGGAAGCGGTTCAGCCCTTACATCGGCATTAAGTTGGATTTAAATGTTGACTTCTCGTTCAGAAATCAGTGGCAAACTATTGAATGTACAATTGCCTAGAAGATCAACTTGAAGTTGACTGCAATGTTCTGCAACATAAACAAAAATAACATACATGTAGCAGTGCCACATGTCATAGAAATCATCATCATCATGAGTCTGAAGGCTGGTGTTGAAGTCATCTGATCACATCACACCTCAGTTTCCTGCTGTGTTCACCTCTTGTAAACTGAACATGAATCTATAAGCCTGATGTTCATGCCAGTCTGTGTTACGTGGTTGTTAAATCATATCTCCATATCATTTTACAACATCACATTAGTGGTCGTATTGTCTAACAGGATGTTGTGCTGATAATGTCATGAGCGCGGTCAAGGGAGGATTTGACCTGCACTCACTGTTCGCTAAATGAGAAGAAAAAAACCGACCCTCTATTCCTGCCTGCATTCAGGCCTTCAAAATGTGATGGTACTAAAACTTCACAGACCTAGTCAGTTCCTGCTTCGGGATTTCAATATTACAATATGGGCTGTGGTTGAGTAGAGTTGTGTTGAGTCAAGAATCACAACACTCAGGACATTCTCATACATGCTCCGTCCTCATCTGCAACAGCCAGCGAAGTGTCCCAGTACTAATGGTACTAGCAGCAGTCTGATTATATGCCCATCTGACCTTTTTGATTTTTGAGTGTCGACCTGATCCCCTGTAGCACTATTCTCTCCAAGCCGTGATGATCTAACTGTTCTTCTCCACTACACATATGATTCCAAAGGACTCCAACCACATCTGCCTCATCATGCATCAATACCCCACCGAGTGGTGCAGATAGATACATGTTGCAGATTATATCACAATACCCCACCGAGTGGTGCAGATAGATACATGTTGCAGATTATATCACAATACCCCACCGAGTGGTGCAGATAGATACATGTTGCAGATTATATCACAATACCCCACCGAGTGGTGCAGATAGATACATGTTGCAGATTATATCACAATACCCCACCGAGTGGTGCAGTTACATGTTGCAGATTATATCACAATACCCCACCGAGTGGTGCAGTTACATGTTGCAGATCATATCACAATACCCCACACACTGGTGCAGATAGATACATGTTGCAGATTATATCACAATACTCCACTGAGTGGTGCAGTTACATGTTGCAGATTATATCACAATACCCCACCGAGTGGTGCAGGTAGATATATATTGCAGATTATATCACAATACCCCACTGAGTGGTGCAGATTATATCACAATACCCCACCGAGTGGTGCAGTTACATGTTGCAGATTATATCACAATACCCCACCGAGTGGTGCAGATAGATACATGTTGCAAATTATATCACAATACCCAACCGAGTGGTGCAGATAGATACATGTTGCAGATTATATCACAATACCTCACCGAGTGGTGCACATAGATACATGTTGCAGATTATATCACAATACCCCACAGAGTGGTGCAGATAGATACATGTTGCAGATTATATCACAATACCCCACAGAGTGGTGCAGATAGATGCATGTTGCAGATTATATCACAATACCCCACAGAGTGGTGCAGATAGATGCATGTTGCAGATTATATCACAATACCCCACTGCGTGGTGCAGTTACATGTTGCAGATTATATCACAATACCATCTTACAAGGGGGCAATAGTAGCATGGTGTTTAGACACTGGTGGTGATGGGTTGTAATTTGCATCCAGGTGGATTAGTATAACTGACGTGGCTTCCTAGCTTGACCCAGCCTACAGTGGGAACCAGCGAATATCTGGGGAAGTGAAGGCCTGATACTGTCCACATCACCTGTGCAGTACAGATTGGTCTATACAAATATGGGTCATGACCATATGCCAGATACACCTAAAGATTGTTTTACCATATGACAACCAGCATACCATCTGACAGCCAGCATACCATATGACAACCAGCATACCAGATCATGTCACCATGTCGTATTACAACAGACACAGTAGACCATACCAGCATACCATATGACAGCCAGGAGATCACCAGGATGTTGTGCTGATAATGTCATGAGCGCGGTCAGGGGAGGATTTGACCTGCACTCACTGTTCACTAAATGAGAAAAAAAAACTGGTCCCCTATACCTGCCTGCATTCAGACCTTCAAAATGTGATGGTACTAAAACTTCACAGACCAGAAGTGTCTAGTAGGTCATGCATCGAAGTACACTTGTTCCGGCAGCGAGGCGCTGTCGCCATTTGGAGATGATAGGTTTGAATAACGGTCGGTAACTATAGCATTCAAATTTTATGTTGTCTAGTGCGTCCTCTAGTCTTTACTTATTTCCTCTTCTTCTGTTAGCGCCAAACAATACTACGTGTGTTTATTTATGCATATGACAACCAGCATACCATATGACAACAAGATACCATATGACAACTACCAAACCAGATTATATCACCATGTCGTATTATAAAATGCACGGTAGATCATACCAGCATACCATATAACAACCAGCATACCATATGACAACCAGCATACCAGATCAGAGTGTTCCAAGTGGCATATATAAATGTAAAGGTTGTCACACAACAGACGCTGCCATTGGGATGTACAGTCTTATGCCTTCACATATTCTAGGCCTTAACATCATGAGGTGTGGTGGCCACTTCTTTCCCTCATCACATTTCCTCAGACAATTCCCCAACAATTCTAAAAATTGTCTGGTACAAATTTCACGAGACTGGACTGATTCCAGAGCCACACTCCGTAGAACAGATAATGACCCAGGAAGGTTAACCCGGTCAACAAATGCCCGCAGAAGTCAGATCTGACTTCTGCGGGCATTTGTTGACCGGGTTAACCTTCCTGGGTCACACATAGAGATGGAGGATGCTGGCAAGCCTAATGGCGCAAGAACGCAACTCTGATGTGAACAGGCACAACGCAATAACGTCCGGAAAAAAAACTCTGGATGAACGCAGAAGAAGAAGAAGAAGAAGAACAGATAATGCTGCCAAGGCTGGGGATTGGACCAGAACCACTGTCTTGATAAGTAAGCACAACAACTACAATGTCATCACAGCTTCTGCATATTTATCATATTATGGTATATGTGGCAGATTCCATCAAGACCAAAAAGACCAGGAGCAATTGATTGTGAAGATTTTCGTACAATTAACCTTATAAACCATATCACTAAGCTTCTACTCAGAATCATAATGAGAAGAACCAAAAAGAAAATAAAAATGGAAATTAGTGAAGAACAGTTTGGATTTGTGGAAGGAAAGGGCACAAACAATGCAATTTATACATTACGGACACTAATAGAAAGGTCAATAGAGAAACAGAGAGACATATATTTGTGCTTCATAGATTATACTAAGGCATTTGATAAAGTAAAACATGATGAACTGATTAAAATGTTGGAAGATATCAACACGGATGGAAAAGATTTAAGAATAATAAAGAATATTTACTGGAACCAAGTAGCAGCAATTAAAATGGGAAATAAAGAGGGTAGTTACGAACAGATAAAGCTAGGAGTACGACAAGGGTGTGTCTTGTCACCAGATCTTTTCTCCCTGTATAGCGAAGTAATAATGAGAGAGATCAAAGAGATGCCAGGAATACTAGTTGGAGGTTATAATATAAATAATATACGCTATGCAGATGACACAGTATTGGTGGCGGATAATTCAACAGACCTACAACAATTATTAGACGTTGTAGTAACAGAGAGTGCAAGGAAAGGACTCTCCTTGAATATCAAGAAAACAGTAACAATGGTAATATCAAAGAAAATGGTGACACCAAAATGTGACATAGAAATAGAAGGGAAAATTCTTAACCAAGTTGATAATTTTAGATACCTAGGGGCATTTATAACATCAGATGGAAGATGTACAACAGAGATTAAGAGCAGGATAGGGCAGGCAAAAGCCGCATTTCAGAAAATGAAGAGTATCTTATGCAATAAGTCACTGTCACTGAATGTAAGAAAGAAAGTTCTGAAATGCTATGTAGAACCAGTTTTGCTGTATGGCAGTGAATCTTGGAATGTAAATGAACAAATTAAGAAGAAATTAGAAGCAATAGAGATGTGGTTCCTGAGACGAATGTTGCGAATTCCTTGGACTGCCAGAGTAACTAACGACGACTGCCTGAAACAGGCTAATGAAACTAGAACATTATATACAACAATAAGACAGAGACAAACAGCTTTCCTCGGTCATGTGATGAGAAGAGAGGCATTGGAGAACATCGTAACAACTGGAAAGATCGAGGGGAAGAGAGGCAGAGGTAGACCAAGAGAAGTGATGCTGGATGGATTGAGACGGTGGCATGGAGGAATATCAGCAGCAGAGTTGATCCAGAAAACCAAAGACCGAGATCTATGGAGAGCCATGAACACCTACGCCAGCCGGCACGGCACTTGATGATGATGATAACAATTTATTACCTGGCATATATCACTGTATCTCTTCAGCTGCATACTGCAGGGGGAAAAATGTTACTGAGATATGCAGAGGCATCTGCTACACACTTGTGAAAACTACAGTTATGTAAACAAAGAGACATAACAGTCTCTCTAAAACTACTGTGGTGGCCTTGAAACATATATAACAATACGTCTTTTCCGACTGAACGGGTTCATTATATTACTTCATGACATATTGAACGTTTTTCTTTTGTATGTACTTGATGAGATACAGTAAACGCACTGCGCCAGGCAATACATCGTGCAAAATATTGTTATGTCTTCCTAATGTAAATTCACAATGGGAAAACATTGTTTTGAATATATGTAACGCATAAGTCCTATAACTGGTAACATATGTCAACATGATTTGATACATTTATCCCCCTTGCTTCCAGGAAACCAACCTTGAGAAGATAGCCAAGAAGAATCTGTTGAGTGGCCCACGTTTGAGGATGAGTATTTCAGCCGGGGACCTTATTGGCAAGACGGTGAGATTTGTTTGGTAATCCACATCTGTCTGTGATCTTTACTATGATCAGCAGCTGCAGTAGCGCAGTCACTAGCACACTTAATGTCAGCTCGATGGTCAGTGTTCAAATCCTGCTCCAGGCGTTTTTTTTTTTTTTTTTTTTTTTTTTTTTAATAGAAAAATGGACCTGAAATGCCAGGTCCTGCAAGTCTAAAATGGCTAACAGAATTCTGCTTCTCTTACACAGACACATTTCTGACATAGACTCATCCCTTTCATAGACATCTCTTATATAGACATCTCTTATATAGACACATGTCTGGCATAGACACATACCTTTCATAGACATCTCTTATATAGACACATGTCTGAGTTAGACAGTTACCTTTCATAGACATCTCTTATATAGACACATTTCTGGCATAGACTCATCCCTTTCATAGACATCTCTTATATAGACACATGTCTGACATAGACACATACCTTTCATAGACATCTCTTATATAGACACATGTCTGAGTTAGACAGTTACCTTTCATAGACATCTCTTATATAGACACATTTCTGGCATAGACTCATCCCTTTCATAGACATCTCTTATATAGACACATGTCTGACATAGACACATACCTTTCATAGACATCTCTTATATAGACACATGTCTGAGTTAGACAGTTACCTTTCATAGACATCTCTTATATAGACACATTTCTGGCATAGACGCATCCCTTTCATAGACATCTCTTATATAGACACATGTCTGGCATAGACACATACCTTTCATAGACATCTCTTATATAGACACATGTCTGGCATAGACACATGTCTGACTTAGACACTTACCTTTCATAGACATCTCTTGTGTAGACAAGTCTCTTATATAGTCACATGTCTGACATAGACACATATCTTAAATAGGCACATCTCTTACATAGTCAAATATCTCACATAGACATATTTCTCATAGACACACATCACTTGCATAGACACATCTATTACACAGACAAATCTATTACACAGACACATCTCTCACATACACACATCTCTTACATAGTCAAATATCTCACATAGACATATTTCTCATAGACACATCACTTGCATAGACACATGTATTACATAGACACATCTCTCACATATACACATGACAATCTGATGAACTATGTGATACAAGAACTGATGGTTGTTGATATAGTTGCATGAGTTCTCTGGTTGACCACTTCCTACTTCCATGGCTATATATATATATCACCGTCTCCCATTGTTTCCAGCATGATGAGCTAGTGCTGCTGCTGATACAGCTGCGGAGGAATCAGGCAGGCTTAGAGAAGGCCAGAGATGTTCACCGCTCACAGCTGGAGCACAGGAGACAAGCTGAGCTGGATTACAGAAAACAGTAAGAAATGTGCTTTGTTCTAGGTCAGGGGTGGGTAAACTACGGCCCGCGGGCTGCATGCAGCCCGACAACTGATATTATGCGGCCCTGAAGGGCATTTAGAAATAAAAATGTTTACTTCGTTTGTAAGTTATTTTGTTGAATTTTACAGAATTTCATGTACTGTTATGATTGTTTGAACATTTTTGATAAAATTTCTTTCTAATTTTCTATTTTGTAAATGTTTATCATTGTTTGAATCAACATACATTTGTGAACAAGCATTTTCTTGCTTGAAGATCAACAATTCTAAGAATAGGTCTTTGCTGTCAGACTGCACCTTGCATGTTGTCATGCGAATTTCAACAAGTAAACATTTAAGAATATTGTCAAAAATTGCAAACAGTTACATACATCTCATTATAAATCAACAATTGTAGTGATAATATGGTCAGTTTGTGTCTAAATTAAAACCATTTATAGATAATTTAAAAAAAAAATTATTATCATAAAAAATTGTAACATTTTGTTAACAAATTAGTAAAAGTTGTCCATATTGTAAATTATAATGTATAAGTGTAAGTCTACACAGGGCTGG